>CM060953.1:92150734-92188234 GCA_030765055.1 Mantis religiosa
CCTCGTGACTGTTTGGGAGGCACGGCAGGTGGGGTGACTACTGTCCTAAACCCACCGCCGGGAGTTTGCATCTGGTAAAGTGTATGGACCTCGCTCTCTGTACTGTGGTGACTTCTTGGGGTCGGCCGTCCTCTGTCTCCTCGCGCCTCATCATCCCTTCCGGGGGTGCCCCACTTGGGGTTTAGGTACGAAAGATTAGTCTGGTGTAGGTGCCGAATCCCGTCCGAACAATCCAGTACTGTATACCTTAATTTAGTCCATAATAAGAGATTACAATTCTCTGATAGGTAAATTGGGATTCCTCTGCTTCTTTTTCTTCTTATGTTTACGTTAGGTGTATCACCCGTACTATGATTGAATCCCTCTTCCCATCTTTTCCTCGGTCATCCTGGGCTTCTTCTTCCTTCCGGATTATTGTCTCTCACTATTTTTAGCATTCGTTCGTCAGGCATCCTGTGTACATGCGTATTCCACTCCTCCTTTCTTCTTTTTACCCATTCAATCAAAGGCTGGATCTTACGCAACTCCCCATTTCTTCATTTCTTACTCTGATACAGTGTCTGTCCAGCTATTTTCCTTATTACCTTCATTTCAGTTATTTTCATCATTCGTCCTTTTCTTGTAGTCTCTGCTCTTGTTACCAAGGCATACGTCATCGCTGATTGAACTACCGCTTTATAAATTTTGTCTTTTGTTTCTTTTCTTATGTATTTATTTGCCCATTTAACATATCCGGATATTTTTGTTGCTTTTACAATTTGGCGGTTAATTTCTAGGACTAAATTTCCCTCACTGGTAATATTAACGCCCAAATAATTTAACTGCATAACCTGTTTTACCAGTTTGTTTTGCAGTTGTAATCTACATCCCAACGGTTCTTTACTTAGAGTTAACACTTTTGTTTTGCTTATGGAGATTTTCATATTAAACTTCTAACATTTATGGTGTAACTCGTACTAAAGTCTTTGCACATTACCCTTCGTTTCTGCCAGTAGTTCATCACCTGCATAACATACCACACTGTGACTTTGTGGGATCGTAGAATTAAAAGTCCGAGTTGTAGAAATTAAAAACGTTCTTTATTCGCGCAGAAATACGCTTCGTAGCAGCAGAATCACAACACATACACAATCGCAATCTACCAAGGTCGATGAGCACAACAACAGCGTTCTGATTACATCTGTTTACAACACTCCTGTTACAACATCAGTTTACGACTCCCCTTGGCGAGTATTCGCTTCTTTAAATACCTCCATTGATAATTCCAGACTGTTCCAGAACAATCAAGAAACCTAACGCTCTCCATCAATCAAGATGTTACCACATAAAACACGAATGTTCTAGAATGTAACTATATTTGTGTCGGCAAGTCTTTTATCTCCGGCGCTATGTCTATATGCTTATGCAAGCTCTTTATCTCCGTGATACACTATCCGTCTGTTGTGTGCACAAGCCGCGTTATCGCGATCGGGTTCGTGACAGTAAATATTTTTTATCTCCAATACTGTATCCCAATTCATGTTTCATTTCTTTAATTATTACACCTATAACAATGCTGAATAGGAATGGACTTAGGGAATCGCCTTGTCTTATACCTGTTTTTATTGTAATTTTCTATGTTAGTTGACCTTGGATATTTATTTGACTAAAATTATTAAAATATATAGTTCCTATTATTCATTTGGTACATATTAGACTTAACTATGAAGCCTTACTTATAGCATAGTAAGTCGCCACAAAAGGTGCGTGTCTCATTGTATATGAGAACCCCTAGTGGTTTACCGGAAGTGCACGAGTCAGTTGGAGAATTTAATGTCATGTCGGCATGTGGGACATAGTAGCTCAATGGGTAAGAGCAACCGGACGGAGACCAGGAGATCCGTGGTTCAAATCCCAGCTATATCATTGTATTTTACAGCCTGGCTGTAATCAACCAAACTTGGTATTGTAATTCTGATGTTGACATTTAAATCAACATCTATAATCATTAGAAGTCATCTAGCTCAATTTGAGGACATCCATTGCTTCAAAGTGAGCGTGATGCCACTGTAAGCAACTTGTATTGGGGAGGAGGGGAGAGAACAGAAGCAGAAGAAAAAACGAGGAGGGTATCTGTCCAAAGCTTAAAGCAATCATTTATTACTTGATATTTGCTGTGTAGGATTGGTTACAGTCGATTGTCAAAATAGGAAATAATGTTATGTGATGTCTCTGTTACTAGCTTGCGCACAGTCTTGAGGTTTGGAAACAAAGTTTTTTTTAAAAAAAAAAAAAAAAAAAGTGTTAAGCGTTTAAGTTATTCAATGATTTGAAAAATTCTTAAAACATCTAGGAGGATTTTAAATCTAATTAAATCTAATTGTTTATTACTGGGACAATAAATTACATTTATAAAATATCTATGTTTTTGGATGAGTAGAACAGCAGAGGTAAAGATTCCAATTTGAAGAAGAAAGAAAAGTTAGTTGGACAAACATTTACAACTGGACTAAACATTATTCCAAAAAGTATAATTGGGTCAATAAATTTTTTCTGCCACCGTTACACATTAAATTAGACCTAAATGAAGAGTTTGTAACAGCTTTGGACGAAATAGTAATAATTGAGAAATAATTTAAGCTCTATAAAAAGTAAAGTGGAGTTTCTTAGGTCAACGAATTCATAAATATATAATAAACAATGGTTCTTAGACTCCAAATTGGAGGTCAGAAAAAATGCATAGAATAGTGTTTAAGTGAGCGCGTAACCTTTTGATTCCACTATAATCATAGCAATTAAAATTGGAACCGTTGAAAATTTGTCGGATGGTTTTAGAAGCTTGCCCGCTTCTGTAGAATAGGTGCTAGCACATCTGCCTCAAGTTTAAGAGGTACTGAGTTCTAATCTCTGTCAGGGCGAGTTATCTGGATAAAGCTTTTTATGGAGTGTTTCTCTTACTCTGAAAGATAGATGAATGTGGATAAACTCTAAGGTCTATGGATCTTGGACTCATTGAAGCATCATTTCATTCGCCACTCTATATGATTTAGAACGTTAAAACCGTTTAGAACGCTAGAGAACGTTAAAAACGTTACTTTAGCTAGAACCTTGGCAATTTGTGAGAAGCATAAAAAGTTTCACCAAGACATCACAGATAGGAAACCATAGATCAAGAAAAGCAGAGTTTGAGTAAGATGGGTTACTCTGATCGCTTAAGAGACGGCTCTACAGAAACTTCTCGAGAATTTTAAAACGAATATGCTGCACATGTGATCAAGATACCGTGAAGTGAACTAATGCTAATACGTGTATTATTCATTTAATGGCTAAAATCTGAACATTTATACGTAATTTACATATACTTGCCTATGAAATAGATTAATGTATGTGATATGGTGTGTGTATATGTGTATGCGTGTGTGTAAAATCACAGATATCAAATAATCAAACGAAATGTTTAAGGGTAATTCCAAGGTATCGTAAATGATAATATGCAACATAAAGCAGTTAAAATAAGCATATTCTACACAGTTATCGGTTATCATTTAAAATGCATTGTTTTAGGATAACAGTGCTGCTTGTAGCTGTCAGGACTGTGAGGACAGCTGTCCCAGAATGGAAGATTCCGAATACCATGATTTTCTTCTGCAGTCCAATTTCACAATCTTGAACATCAATGGTTACATATTCATCGCTGGTTTAATATTCCTGGCTATATTTGTAACTGCTGTAGTGTCTGCAATTGTGAATTCCATTTTTAAAAAAGGTGAGGTTTTTGTACTCTAACACAAGGTTTGTTAAGTTCAGTTACTTTTTCTGTAACGTTTAAAGTGCATTAGTACTGTTTATCAGAAGTACTTTTGGAACAAACTAAAATTTTGCAAATAGTAAAAACAAATTCTCAAAAAAAAAAAAAAATATTTTGATATTTTTCCACTTGACAAGAAGGATCATAGGGTTTAAGACTTAAAAGTGATAACATCACTATTAACGAAATTTACAACTTTGCTGATTTTCCTATGAGTGCATGTTTATTGACTCGTGATTCCCAATTTGGCCCCGGATTACGGAATATTGCTTTTCGAATTGATTCTGAGTTAATTTAACATAAAGAGATAAGGTTATATTTTTAATAACAGCATAACTTTCATCTTTCCTTATCGGCAACAGCTTCACCTATGTTTTTTAATATTTGTATCTTTTAGTACAATGACAATTATATTTTAGGTAATAGCTTTTTAAATTAGTAATCGAGATTATATTGCATATGTATGTTCGTAATTACATCGTTTCCAACATCAATTAAGATATAAATAAAGACGAAAATAACATATTTAAACTCTATTCATTCTGAAGTGGACCGACACTAAAAGTTCTAAAGAAATTCTGAGTGTTCATTTTGACATATTAAGTCAAAATTTGTTTCAGAACATGTTTTAGTTTACTGTGGGAAAATGTCAGTCATTTGGAGAATGTCATGGGACCATGATGCCATGGTATGCTTTACTTTTTACTAATGCACACAGTTCAGGCATCTGCCGGCAGGAAGTGCTGCTCGTACATGGCGAAAGGATGTGTTTACTTTCTGTTAAATACATCGGTTCATTGCTGAAGCGCGACATATGACCAGTGTAAAATTTGAATTTTGCACTTCACCAAACTTATTGTAGCTATTCAGTTATCTTTAATTTTTAAAGTTGTTGTTCCTTAATTTCTAATTAGATATCGTACAAACATCGTAAGATTTAAATAATGCCAAGAAGCAAAATAACAATTTTGCTTCTCACGAATAAATTAGCTGTTCTTTCTAAAGCATCAATAAAGAAAGCATGTCAACTAACGTAAGTATCGTTATTATTTTTGAGAAAATACCTGAAACATTAGACAAGAAGATATTTTAACCTCCAAATTTATTAATATCATTGTAACCATGAATCAGCTTATCAAGGATTTCAAAAAATGAATTTTAAACATCACGCTCTCAGTAAAACTCAAATGAAATTGAAGTTAAAAGATATAGGAATTTCATGAATATAATTAAATATATGGAATCTCATAATACACAATTTCACACATTTTAAATGAAAACATAATACCCTTTCGAGTTAAGTTAGGAAATTATATACGTCTGGCGATGTTACCATAATGAAAGAACTGTCTGGATTGAGACATATCTTTGTAAATTCATTCATTACACTAATCCCATAACCAAAGCACCATGCGCCATGTTCTTCCTTGATCTTAAGCCAAATGAGCATTATAATAAAATATATGACGTCACACGCTTGTAAGAAGCAATTGTAAAACCTAATATCAAATATGGTCAGTAAAATTATTGCCAAGAATTTTCTGGAAGTATCAAATATGACCATCACATGAATCTTCTAAATGTACTGAGGACCCTAAAATGCCACCACTTTGTATAAAGGGGCTGCATGTAGCAAATTTCAAAGTTCTCCCAGAACAGAAAGCTCTATGAAAAGTGCGCTTTGTCCCAAGAATGAACAATGCTTATTAAAATGGTAAATGTAACAAGCAAAATTAACATCTTGTCAGAAGAATCAAAATATAACAATAACTCCATTTTCAAACCAGAAACAAATAAATCAAAATTCTGAAAACTAAGCAAATAAAAATATCATTCTGTCCCCTTTAAAGGCATAATACTACACATTGGTATGTGTCTCTGTAACCAAAAATACCAAATATAGTGCAAGAGACCGTTCGTAAGCGAGTGCCGAGAGAGGGAAGCGCGGAGTAAAAGAGACAGATAGCGCCCAAGCCACGCCCAGAGAGAGTGAGAAACAGAGGGAGAAAGAGACAGAGACTTTCGCCTCTTCACGAAAGATCGGTGAATTTCGTGTGGCTTCGTCAGGTTTCAAGAAACCTCGAGAACAGCTGCTCGTGTATAAATAAGAGTTCGCTGGGAGCCGAGTTCGGAGAGAAGAGTCAGACGAGAGTTGCTAGCGGTGCAGTGCGGACGTGCGGTATAGGGACTTGAAGGTTTGGCACGTGTGTGCTGCGTCATTCTGCTGATATCAGAGTTGTACAAGTGTCTTTCTACGGAAATAAAGAGCATTTCGAAGTTCTGCAAATTTGACATATAATTTTACGAACCCACAGTTACAACTGGTGTCAGGAGTGGGATATGCGACAGTGAAAGCTGCATTGGCAAAGATTTTAGAAGAGCTAAAAGAAATGAGAACAGCGAATGACAATCTCGTTGCGAAAACAGAAGCGGCAAATAACAATATGGCCGCGGAGCTGACCGAAATGAAGGCGGTGAATGAGGCCCTCACCGCAACAAATTTGAAGAGCAGTTGGCCGGCGTGAGGGACGTCGCGGAGCTGGGCAAGCGGATAGGTCAAGTGGACGAGCGGCCTCGTGACAACATGGAGAGTACAGAATGAGGTACCCGACAATTAGCACATTTATCCATCCTAAATCAACTCGTTAATTTCTACTACTTGTCCAGCCAAGCGGTACGTCTTTCAATTGTTGGTGAGCATTGGAGAAGGACGTTAAAACAGATGTTAATGTTTTAAAGTGTAGATATTAATAAAACGTGCTTGAAAGTACGTATATTAATTTTTCTTTCTGGTTTGAGATAAAATAAAATAGGCAGAGATGTTATTATTTCTTTTCAAAATGTACTCAACTTTGCTAAAGGTTCTTTCTGATACATTTGCTGATTATTCAATCCAACCGAACAGGTGAATACTTAAGTAGTGTTTGATGACTGTTCTCTTACTATATAAACACCACAGAAGCTAGATACAAATGATGGACGAAATGAAATAATGATTGAGAAGGTAACGCTCCAGGCTTAATTTTTGTGCCTTGCATAAACTGCTAGCTATGAGGATTAACTAAAACACGAAAAAAGAAAACTCAGTGAGTCGGAATGGCCCTGGCGCGTTTTGAACCCCAGATATCCCGAATACGAGTCACTTTCCGTGGAACCATATAATTGGTGAACAGTTTGTTGGGTTATGCATTTTAGTTAGACAAAATAGCGGTCAGAGTCGATGTAAATCTGTACCTCTCTCTGGAAGGAAGCCTGAAAGCAGGAACAAGAAAAAGAGGATCGGGACTGAGGAAACTTAAATCCAATTTTGTAGTAAGTGTTTGCTTCATTAAATTTATTGCTCACAGCAAACAGAATGAACTTTTTGGGAGGGAGAGGTTTTTGGCAGCAAATCTCATCAAAGTCTCTCCGGTGGCTTACATAGAAGTGTTACTTCACACATGCCATGCCACTGAATACTAGGGCCAATCAATGATCGTAATATGACTGTTGACAGTGATACGCTTTTGGGCTATGTACCAAAAGAACTGCTTGTGCAACATGAAAGTGAAAAACTTCACCACCATCTTTCCATCCACAACTTGCTTAGCGAAATTCTACACCATGCACCAGATGTCTTTGTGTCTTTTCTCCACCCTCCACTTCTGAGAGATATACAGAACCCTTTTTGGCCTTTTCTAAAGGTTTTAAGAACATCTCTGAACACAAGGAGGGTTTCTTACTCACTTGGAACTGGAAAGCACTCAAAGGTCGGTGGAAAGCGTGAGTCCAGGTGAATTCTATTCGCCCGGCTGAACAAACCCTCTAAACATATTCCACCAACCAGCAATCTTTTGTTCCATCATTTGAAGAGGGTTATACTGCAACTTTTCCACGTCAATAAGGTAGGACGTCAGAAATGATTGTGAACCTCTCTGGTTAACAAATCTCGAAATGCTGGAGGAAAAGTTACAAGAACGGCTTGCATTCAAATGAAAAGTAATGTGCACCCATTGTCTGAAAATAAAATCAGGTATAACTTTTAACTGTGAGAATCAATGCATTTATTAAGACAGATTTCTTTTGAATACATCCATGCTTTACGAAACAGCAATTTCAAATTTTATCCAGCTATTAAATTAATATTTTAAAATACCAGATAAAGTTGATAATAGAGTTAAGCAAAAATAAGCTTAATTTAATTAGCAATAAAATGGTTTTTGGTCCACTGAGAATTGTGCTATGGCATTTTAATGACTGTTTGTTATTTGAAATTACGGATTATTTCTGCTAGTAGTAAAGTTAACTACTCATAAATAGTATTAATCATATGTAGTGCTAGTATATATTTGAATTCAAGTAAGATTATTAGGTATACTGTGCTTTGTTCGCGCTATATTCTGGAAAAAAATGAAAAAGAAAAAGCAAAATAAAAACTACTTAACAGCAAAATTTTACTTTGAAGTCCTAAAGTAATTATTTAAATTTAAAAAATAATAAAAATAAGGATCTATTTGTCTCTAAGTAACGATTTGCCACTTCCTTTAACAGGGAAAGTCTTATCTGGTGCACCGGTCTCACCACCAAGGAGTGAGCAAGCGAACACAATTGACCGTCTGCAGTCCGCATTTAACAACGCAATGGAAAGGTTCTTTGTATGGTGGGGCACAGGTACGATATACTCTTGATTCTTGAATTGTTATAATTTCATAGTTCTTGTATTTATAGAGGTGAAGTGTAAATGGATACTTCAGCTACCAGTTAAATCGTTAAAGAAACTAGCTTTTTTTTTAAGCTAAGAAAATATTCTAATTTGTTACGTCCTCTAAAGCTTGTGAAACGGAAGAGTAGTTTAAGAGAATTATTATTATTATTATTATTATTATTATTATTATTATTATTATTATTATTATTATTATTATTATTATTATTATTATTATTATTATTATTATTATTATTATTATTATTATTATTATTATTATTATTATTATTATTATTATTATTATTATTATTATTATTATTATTATTATTATTATTATTATTATTATTGTCATATCGGCGGCCGTTCTCCTTTGGAACATATCGAAGGTGTTAACTCGTTATCTTTTTGGTTCTTTTTTTTTTAATCATTACATCACGCACACATTCACACTCTCATTCATACTTCCAGACTCTGGGTAAGATGGGGAATTATCTTGGTCGCAGAAAAATCCCCACCCCCACCGCCGGGAATCGAACCCGGGACCCCTAGCACGGTAGGCAGGTGCTCTACCGACTGAGCTATCATTATTATTAATTATTATTATTACTATTAGTATTATTAATTATTTATATTATTATTATTATTATTATTATTATTATTATTATTATTATTATTATTATTATTATTATTATTATTATATTCCAATTATTTTATCGTGATCTTTGGCGTCAAACAGTTATGATTTTATCATTTTTCGACGGCTGCAGCTTCCACATAATTTAATTTTGGAAACTAATTGATTGTTACCAGCCTCTCGAAGTTGCTAATGCAAATCAAGGCACCCGATGGTTATACATTTGATAAAAATGTTATGTTTAGCACTGCTTTGACTAGGTGTATTGTTTTTTACAGCTGTGCTTTCAGTAATTTGCAAAGAATTATGTTTTTTTATCAATAATAACTAAACACTAGTAACACAACTTCACTTATGTTATTTAAATCCTGGGACCGGTTTCAAAGCAAACATCTGCTTTATCCTCAGCCACTCAGCTTGACACTCGCCCACCAACTGACTACTAGTGTTTAGTTATTATTGATAACCTAGTTTACTTCACTGTCAGCAGCTTCAGTTTTTTACATAATTATGTTTTTGTTGGTTTCTGATAATCATGTTAATTACTCGCCGGATACAATACATGTAATTGAGCATCTAGTAAAGCAGTGCAAACGAGTTATCTCAGCAGGGTTCTATGCCTGAGTTATCGATATCTCTGAGTGGTTGATCGCTCACTACAGTGATGTACCATATCTACTTTTCATATTGGAGACAAGAATTACATTTTAACTTTCTTGTGGGGAGGAAGTCTAAGTTCGAAATAAGAAAGGTAGCTTAAAAAGTAGGACAGTTAAATTTATGTTGCTTTAAGCTTGTTTAACAAATAATGACACTGCTTTCACATTTCCCAGCTTCAATTTTAAGAGAATCACAATCAGGGAGCTCCAGATCAACTATTTATTAGATTCTTTGTCTTTTAACAATTTCCAGATCTATATACGCACTAACAGCTCCCACCTTTTCGGCGTCACTAATTTTCGAACATTTCTGCTTTAATTATTCAACTTCATTAACAGTTTTGTTCAATTCTTTTACCAAGGTTTTGAAAATACCTAATCATGTATAAAGTGGGGACAAAATTATTTTTTCTTTGTCAATTAGGCGGCGATTACTTTTATAGTCTATTGCCTATCAAACCATTTATTGCTTTAATGGTAATGTTTTCTATCTTATATGAGGTAGCTGTAAATCATAAATCCATTATGCAGACCAAGTACGACCCAATAACTGTTAAATGCACTACTTATATTACTGATATGCTATATATTAATGTTCCAGGGATTTTCTTGAAATGCCTTATTAGGACTAAATAAATAATAAAACATTTTCGTGCTGAACGATAGTTACCCTTATAATTTGCTGACAATGGCCCCCGTGATTCTTAAAGTTATTGTGTATTTGCCATGGGATTGACAAGTTACAGGATGTAGCGGGAGTAGAGTCATTTTTGCCTGGTTATACTTTTTTGCATTTATTTTTCGTTTCTTTATCCAGTACTATCGAAACCGTTACTCTGGGTAACGTTCGTTAGGTTGCAACATACGGTACTGAGTGAATATTGTCCAAAAGAAAAGGTATATTCAGCGACCTATTCAGCTCATATTTTCCATTCCTAATGGAAACTATTATCTGTTCCAAATGGGATGATGTTTGTCCTTGAGTGCTGATAGGTAAGTAACCAATTGGAGTCTTGCGGTGTTGTATTGCATTCTCCCTAAGTGGTGTGTGACGAGCGCCAACCTAATCAAGCTCTAATAAATACTATCCGCTCTAAGACAAAAAAAATATTTTGCAAAAACTGATCCATGAGGAAGGAGAGAGTAATATCTTTAACATAACCGTAAAAACACCATATTTTAGCTCATATAGTTTTCCTAATACAAATAAAGTACCATTATATTATAACAATGCATCGCGTCATAAACAATGTAATGAATAGCATTATTGGTAGGCATGTATGCGTGTACGTATATTTGTAATTACTCATAACTGAAACGTAAACACTTTACATGATGTTATAAAAGAATTACTTTGAATAATCCAACGTGTTTGTTAAATTCGAACGAGAGGAAACAGTACACTTTCTACTGGCCTAGCAGAAAGTGTCTGGTCACATTATATCTTTGTTTATGAATGGTTTCACAATCTCTATTTACTCTAGAAAGTTCAAAGCAGCATTATTCAGTTGTTCTTCGTTTAAAAACTATGGAAAGTGTATCAGCTGGATCAGCTTGCAACTGAAATGAAACACGGGGTATTATACACCACCTTTTACCTTACCACTGTCAGAACAATCCAGTTGAGCTAAAGTGGGCTCAAATTAGGTTAAAACAGGAAAAAGTACTTTTAAACTGACTGAAGTTGAACGACTTATTCACGAACAAATTGACAAGGAACACAACAAGGCTGGAAAAACTGCGTGAGACATCAGATAAACTATAAGAAGACGACTTTTGGAAAGAAATAGCACGTGACAGGATTTTGGAACCCATCATCATAAATTTGCAATACTCAGACGATGAAGATAATGACGAATTATCTCTTAACGTAAGTAACCTTCACAGCTATATGGATGCACCGCTGGCATTCCTGTTGGATTACAAAAATAAGTAATTCATAAACTATAATTGTGTTTAAACTATATACTTAAATCGTGTGCGTAATATGTGAATATCCATGTTGTAATTGTGACATAAACAACTGCATTATTATAAAACTTTGGAAAATTCAGTTTGCGTTCCCTTACTTTTAGCGCCAAGAAGGCTCGCAAGTGAGAGAGAGGGAAATATAAAAGGAGTGGGGGTAACGAGGTGGCCCGCTGACGGCTCTAACGCTTCTGATTCCCTACAGGCGAGAACTCTTCCCATTCGAAACACACAATAGTTGTATTGATAAAGTAGTTTACCACAGTGTGATGCCAATTACCCATAGGGGTCGCATTGATATCAAAGACCATATTAATAAAAGAAAACATAAGGATGCATCCTCTGCCTCAATTTCGAACAGTAGAGTACCAAATTTTTAAAAACGTTATATATATAGGACACTAGAACTTAATTTAGCTGTCCAGGAAGGTACTTTTGTATATCATTATGCGTTCCATAATGATAGTTTTCTATCTGTGGATTGGAGCTCTTCTGATTTTTGCACAACTACTCCAGAGACGAAATTCTCTTGTGCGAGAACAAAATGTGAAGTAATCTTTGATAATGTTTTGTCTTTGTATGCATTGAAACGTTTTGCAGTAAAACGTAACTCTGCAAAATACATTTAATTAACGAGAGAGCCCTTAAAACACAAAACAACTAAATTAGCTCCAGTGTTATTGCGTAATTTCGATCCAATAAAAAATATTTACACTAAAGAACTATTAGGGTTCATAAACCTTTCAAATGGAGGCTCAGAAACTCAAGTAGAGTAGTTAAAAAGGGTATTCAACGAGTATAATCTAAGTGAAGAGGTTTTATTGTTTTTACAGCAGACAACAGGAACATTAATTTCAATAGAATATTGACTGATGTGGGGGAAAATAAGTTAAAACAATGTATTTGACAAATTAGAAAATAAATTATACCGGGTGTCCATAAATGAATATCGGGGTTTTAACGCTTTATAACATTAATTTTATTAAACTTACAGTAATGAAATATATGTCACATGAAAGAGCAACTCAAACAGTTTTATTCGTTGGCACCAGTGCGCATGTGCGTGAAATGTTTACGCCGCGATCCGCTAGAAAGCGGTAGTAGCAAAGATGGCGACTAGTGAGCAGAAAGCGTTTTGTGTTTTGCAGTTTGCAAAGACCGAATCTGTAGTTACTGTGCAACGTGCGTTCCGCATTAAGTTCGGGTGTGATCCTCCAAGTGACAATAACATCCGTAGATGGTTTCATCAGTTTGAAGATACAGGCTGCCTTTGTAAACGGAAGAGCACGGGACGACCAAGAGTTAGCGAAGAGGATGTTGAGCGAGTGAGAGAGTCGTTCACTCGTAGCCCAAAGAAATCAGTTCGGAAGGCTGGTCGTGAATTAGAAATTGCTAAGTCGACTGTTTGGAAAGTTTTAAGGAAACGATTGCAACTACGTCCTTATCGTTTACAGTTGTTACAGGCTCTAAAGCCTGCAGACCATGGTTTACGTGCCAACTTCGCTAACGTAATGCTGTTTAATGACGATGAAGATTTTCTAGATCATGTTGTTTTCAGTGATGAATCGACCTTTCACCTCAGTGGACATGTTAACACTCATAATGCGCGGATATGGGGCTCAAAAAATCCTCATGAGGTCGTACAAGTGCAACGAGACTCCCCTAAAATCAATGTTTTTTGTGCTGTATCCCGGCGGAAAGTTTACGGACCTTTCTTTTTTGGTGAAGCTACTGTAACTGGTACTTCCTACCTTGATACACTAGAGCAATGGCTCTTCCCTCAGTTGGAACAATATGAACCAGAGAATTTCATTTTCCAGCAAGATGGCGCGCCACCTCACTGGCACAACGCAGTACGCGAATGGTTGAACGTAACTTTACCCGACCGCTGGATTGGCCGCAAGGGACCCAATGACAGAGCTTGCTATGCGTGGCCTCCACGTTCACCCGACCTAACGCCATGCGATTTCTACCTTTGGGGTTTCATCAAGGATCGTGTGTATGTACCTCCATTACCAGCTGACCTCCATGAATTACAAAACAGGATTGAAGCAGCTGTTGCAACAATTACTGAAGACACACTGCTCAACGTCTGGGAAGAACTCAGCTATAGACTTGATGTGTGCCGTGTGACAAATGGTGCTCACATAGAACACTTGTAAGCTCGTATATAAAACTGTTTGAGTTGCTCTTTCATGTGACATATATTTCATTACTGTAAGTTTAATAAAATTAATGTTATAAAGCGTTAAAACCCCGATATTCATTTATGGACACCCTGTATATTTACTAATTATATATATAGGAGCTGGATTTTGGTGCTCTTATGCTGTATAATAAACTACCGTTTGTGAAAATTGCAACAACAAGAAAGAATTTCCTAAATAAATGCAAAATTGGTGCAAGTGTAGAAGAGTTTGCAAGCAATACGGTTGCAGAGAGATGGGGTACACAGTCCTGTCTCTCGGTTCGAGAAGCTCAGTGTTGTACCAAATTGTAGTCAGTGCAGAGCTGTCAAACAAGATGGAAGTAGAAAAGTGAGTGCCAGTGTGCCTTGTCGATGTCAAACGCAGCCATGATATGTGAGTTCGAACGAGGTAAAGTCACCCGTCTCTGTGAAACTAGACATTTCGGCTCCTACAACGCATGCTGCTGAGACAGTGATGCGTGTGTAGAAGCCGTGGATACAGACGATTCAGGTGGACTCAGGTAGGATAAATAGAAAGCGCATGTTTTGTCTCGCAATTAATTCAATACCCGTAAAGAATTTATAGTTGGGAGTCATAACTAAGTACATTGTTAAAATTATTGTACGACTGTAAATAAACATTATTTAATTCAGCTCATCACAAAGATTTGTATCATCTTCAATGAGGCAAAATTCAATTAGCGTTCATTGTCATCAATATACATTCTATTGTTGAAAATGAGAATCTTGTTTCTCAGAATCAAACTGTCTTGAAGGATCCTCAAGTGCAATCTCAAATGATGGAAAAAGAACACAAGAAATTAAGATTTAAGCATCTTTACCCTCGACAAGCTTTGAACACTTGAACTCCTGCTCCAAAAACTTATCTGGATATTAGATGAAAACAATATCACCTAAACGTTTGAAAAACTGCACGCGCTGAGAAGGAAAACGCAGCATGAGCGAAATCCCGGAAAGTTTTAGTTGAACCATATCTACCTTTAAGACAGTGAGTTTCTGCAAGGAAGGAGGCAAATGGGTGCAGTGTCGCAATGGTACCTCATGTGGGAATACAGGAAAAAAATCACATTTGATATAAGTGATGACAGTATCTAAAAGTGTTGGTATCCGTTTGGTCCAGAGCGCTCGAGTGCTCGTGCCGCTAGACGTAAGGGAACGCAAACTGAACTTTCCAAAGTTTTATAATAATGCAGTTGTAATCACAGTTGCAGCATATATATTCGTCCACAAATGTTTTAAATATTTAGTGTAAAGTTACTTATAGTTTATTAATTACTTATTTTTCTAATCCAAGGAAAATATCATGCTGCATCCGTATAGCTGTGAATGTTACTTATGTTAAGAGATAATTCGTCATTGTCATTGTCTTCAACGTCTGAGTAATGCAAATTTATGATGATAGGTTCCAAAAACTCGTTGTGTGCTATTTCTTTCAAAAAGTCGTCTTCTTGTAGTTTATCTGATGCCTCACGCAGTTTTCCCAGTCTTGTTGTGTTCCTTGTCAATTTTTCGTGAATAAGTAGTTCAACGTCAGTCAGTTTATAAATATTATTTCTGTATGCAACATAATTTGAGCCCACATTAACTCAATTGAATTATTCTAGCAGTAGTAAGGGGGGGGGGGCTGGATCGCGTCTCATTGATCCAACTTATACACTTTTTCATGGAAAAGGAACTGAATAATGCTGCTTTGAACTCTGGAGTAAATAGAGATTACAAAACATTCTTAAACAAAGATATAATGTGACCAGACACGTTCTGCCAGACTAAGAAGAAGTGTATCGTTTCCTCTCATCGAATTTAACAAACACCTTGGCTTATTTGAAGTACATATTTCTCTTATCACGTCATGTCAAATGTTTACGTTTCAGTTCTGAGTAATTTCAAATATACGTTCATTCATACATGCCAACCAATAATGATGTTCAATACAGTGCATACGTCGTAATGCATTGTTATAGTATAATGGCATCTACTTTATTTAATTGTATTAGGAAAACTATTTGAGCTAAAAAATATGGGATTTTTACGTTTATGTTAAATACATTACTCTCTCCTTCCTCATGGACCAGTTTTTGCAAAATATGAATTTTTGTCTTAGCGCGAATAGTATTCATTAGATATTGATTAGTTTGCCGCTCGTCACACACCACTTAGGGGGAATGCAATACGACAACACCGCAGAACTCCGATTGGCTGCTCGTCTAATAGCGCTCAAGGACAAACATCATCCCATTTGAAACACATAGTAGACTCCTTTTTTCTTCCTTTGTTTATATTTTTCTGTAGCTTATTTAATAATATTCAGTTTTCAATTTGTTTAAGTGAATGTTCAACTTCTATTTAAAAAATAATTTCAGCAATACGTACTATGACTTTCATTTTGAGAAAGGTTCTTAGCCTCTCGGTTTGCTCTGCTGTTCTATCTGTAAATAGCGTAATTTTTAAAACAAGAATGTGGTAAACCACATACTTTGTATTTAGTTGAGATATTTTCAAGTATATAAAGTAGATATTTTCTTAGGATTCTCTCCTACTTCCATAATTTTTAAAGTAAAAATTCTTCCGCGTGATGGGTCTAAATACGCTAATAAAGTAGCACAGCTACACGAGTTCAGAAAAAGTATTAGGTTGTCTCATAAGTAACGTCTTTTTTATTCGAATGTTTTGGAAAAATTATTGGGCTTCATTGGTTAGGCAATATTATTTACAGGATAACATGACCAGTGTTACGTACATTGTGAACATTTATCAGTCTTCAATTACTAATAAACAATCACAAAATGGAGATAACAAAGTCTGAACTTAGAGTCCTAAAACACTACTAGAAACAAGATTACAAACCCGCTGCCGCAGTTCGAAGAATATGTGACGTGCAAGGAGAAGGTGTCGTTAGCGAGCGTGTGGCACAATGATGGTTCCATTGTTTCAACAATGGAGACGAAAACACTAAAGATTTATCACATTCTGGAAGATCTAAAGTATGGAATTTTGAGGATACATAGCAAGGTTTGCGAGAAAATATGCAAAGGAGTAACTGTAGGCTTTCAGAAGAACTTGGTGCATCTAAAGATACCTTACATCGCCATATAAAGACATTTGGAAAATTATTCAGAAGCTGTAGATCTGTGTCTCATGAACTGAGACCTTAAGAGGCTGAACGTAAAATGGATATCTGTCGTCAGCTTATCCGTAATCCCCTGGATGATACATTTGTCAGGATAATTGTCACTTGTTATAAAAAAGTGGGTATTTTGTGACTTGGGGATGTTTAGGAACGTAGGATCAGGGGTAAAACAACTCGAAATTATAACATAATAAAAATAACGTAACTTTACTTAACCAATAATAAGGATAACAGTAGTTTCATGATTAGCAAGCCCAGCATAATAGTTTAACAGGAAATGACTAAGCTTCCCGACGCATCTAATTGTGAGCAGCCTTACTCATGATTTGTGTTAACGTTATAATATTGTAGATATTTACCCATATTCCTATATATCGCCACAATATTACCGAAACACTGATGCCTCGAAACAGTAGCTTGATCCCCGCAAACCTGCCAAGCTCATCGTTTAAAAAATCAGTTCGTTCCTAAAGTAATGTTGTGTGTCTGGTGGAATTTTGAAGCTGTGATTCACTGGAAGTTTATTTCAAACGAGCGGATCTTTACTCTCAACAACTGGAACGAGTTCATGAAATTTTGTGACAAGATACCCAGCAATAGTCAACCGAAATAGAGTTCTATTGTAATAGGACAATACAAAACCCCATATTGCACGAACAACCATGGACAAAATTCAGAAATTGGTAGGAATCGAACTGCTATCACACCTAGGATGCAGCCCTGATCTCGCATCATCAGTTTATCATCTTTGTCGATCTATAACCCATCTTCTACGTGGAAGAAATTTTGATAATTTTGAAGCAGTGCAAATGGTTGTTACTGAGTTTTTCGTATAAAAAACCAGAGACTGGTACCATCTTGGGATAATAAACCTTGCTGAATGATGGCTCAAAGACCATAAAATCTAATGGTCTATACTTTGAACATTAGTTAATTGCTTGTCAGAACATATTTCAAGTACTTTTTCCTTAAAAACGACATTACTTATGGCAGAGTATCTAAAATATAACTTGAATTTTCTTTAAATAACTGTGAGTTTCCCCCTGGTAATCATTCAATTTGCTTCTGATATGTAGGTTAAAGAAACGAAGGAAGTTTTCTTATGGATCATAAGAGGCTGCACTGCTTTATCATATTGCTATGAACAAGCGTAATAAGATAAAAGTATATAAAATACCTATGCCAGTTACGTTTTATTAATATTGCTATTTAAAATTTTATTAAAAAATATTTTCAGCAAGTACAACTCCTAAGTTCGATAATAGATGATTAACGGTGCAGCTCTCGGTCATGGTGAGTTACCTGGAAAAGGTTTTTTTCCGGATTTTTTTCTTATCTTGAAAGAATAATGTCGGGTAACTCTAAGCTCTATGGACCCTGGACTCATTTGAGCATCATTTCACCCGTTCATTAACCGTCGGATGACTTAACACTGGAAGATGTAAATTACACACACACACACACACACACACACACACACACACACACACACACACACACACACACACACACACACACACACACACAAAACCGGAGTAGCTAGTGACTGTGCAATAGACAGGGGAAGTTTTTGTTATCCGTTATATTCTTCTTTCGATAGCTTGAAAGTGTTTGTTGTTAGTATTTATTCAGCACAACATAATCTAAGTTATCGTTTACAACTTTGGATGAAGTGCAACTATAAGTGATACGATTTGTTACAGCGTTTGCCTCACATGCCAGTCTTGTACTGTTCGTCTCTACATGGGTGGTAGCGTTGTTGGGCTATGGGGCTTTCAGCCTGAAGGTTACGACAGACCCAGTCGAGATTTGGGCAGCACCCAAAAGCAGATCACGCATCGAAAGGGACTACTTCGAGAGCCGTTTCGAACCGTTCTATCGCACGCAGCAGGTGTTTCTCAAGGCTGTGGGCCTCAATGAGGTTAGTACCTTCCACTTTACTTATTACTATTGTTACATTTGGGAATAATGGTAAAATGTTAAAAAAAATTATTTAATTAAATACTGGGGGAAGCTACGCGAGAGGAACCCGCATAGTATATGTTGTTTGGTGCACATGTTTAAATTAAAAAAAAAAAAAAAAAGAACTCACTGCTTACTCACACACATGAATCATCTTTTATTACACCACAGCGTGTAATATATTATTTTTGGTGTGTGTGATTTAATCGATTAACCGAAATGATTAATCAATTAATTGTTTAGTTTAGATTGAAGGTTAAAAAATTTTAATCGAATAATCTATTCGACTAAAATTAATTGATTACACTAAATGTTAATCAAAATTCTTTTAGCCAAATGTGGCTCTCTTTATTTTGATGCATTACTTCCAACCTAAACAGCCTTTCCAACCTATCAAGCTTTCACTAGACATGTAATGTTCTATGAAATTTGAGATAATATAACTCCTGATAGCTAAAAGAAATCACTCTGAACCCCGAACGAGTCTAAATATCACTTCTGCTGTGAAATATTCTAAAAGGTAGATAACTACATACAGATGCTGACAGAGAGGTTTCCTTCCTTACAGCTTGTGTGGGACAACATATCGTATACAACTGATTATTTATCGCTTGCTAGCATAAACTGAGCTGTACAACCTCAAACCGAACACTTCGCTTACGCAGCTATGCAAACAATAGCTGATCTCTCTTCTCAGGGCTGGTGCTGGTGTAACTTTGCTGTAAACTGCAGTGAGCCAGTAAAGTTTTTGAGTTCGTGAAAGTGAGTGAAAGTTTTATATTAAACATGTTAAAATAAGGAAAAACGTTTTGTGCTGAGTGGAATTAAAATAATGGCATACGAAAATTTGCGAGGGAAACTGGATATACATTTTGGCTTTAAGCTAAATGAATCTGGTAAAGTGTCTGACAGAAAAAAAAAAGTATTTTGTAAAATTTGTGGGAAATCATTTAGTTATCATAGTGCTGGTAGTTTGAATCATCATTTGAAACACACCCATCCATTTCAAAATGCTAACGAATCATCTGCAACTGTTCCTCTGGTATCGCAGTTCAATTTAAGTAATTTCACAGCCAAACCGATTGCTTCCATCAAGGAAGCTGAATTAACAAATAAAATAGTAAACGGGTAGTAAAGGATAGCCGACCTATCAATATTGTTTCGGATGAAGGGATAAAGGGAGTTCTAAGAGAAACCGTTGGAAACAGTTCATATAATCTTCCACCAAAAGATGTAAGTAGACGAATTGACAAGTTATACGACATTGAAAGATCTAAGTTATTGGACACATTAAAGTATGCGGAATATGTTAGCTTAACAGGAGATTTCTGGACTTTAGTAACAAAACAATGTTACTTAGGAGTTACTGCACACTGGATTGATTCTAACTGGGAGTTCTGCAGTGCAACGTTGCAAGTGAAAAATGTAATTGAAAAGCACAGCGCAATCACTTGTACTAATGAGTTCGAACAGGCTGCTCATACTTTACAGTTAAGTCCCAATAAGAAGATTAAACGTGCTTCTATAGATAGCCTTAGTAAATGCAGAAAAGTAGTGGGCCACTTTAAACACAGTCCGTATCTAGAAAATGAACTATATAAGAAGTTGAACGATCTTAATATTCAACAGATAAAATTAAAACAAGACATAGTAACCCGATGGAACAGTGCTTGTATTGTGTTTGAAAGTCTCCTCAAAGCTAAGAGACCAGTTATTGATATATTAGATACACAACCTTCAAATATTATTCCATTAACTAAAATTGAATCGGAAATTACACAAAGAATGTTTGAATGTCTGAAACCTTGCCTGGATATTTGTGATTTTCTTGGGGGAAGTAAATATGTCACAGAAGGTGTTGTGCTACCTGCAATAGCTTATCTAAGGTTAAGTCTCAAAGTCACAGATTGAGACTCTCTGTATGTGATCAGGTTCAAAACTACACTTGCCGAAGATTTAACAGAAAGAATTAATAGCTAGCCCAAATTATAGATGTACGAAGATTTAAATTCTTGAAATATCTTCCAAGAGGCACAAGAGAATTAGTATGGAAAAGACTTTCAGAAAAATCTGTGGTAAGCGCGAAAACTACGACAGAAGTAAATTTGAAGAAGAGAAATCTGGTTTATAATGACAATGATGATGTCCAGGAAACCGCCCCATTAACGCCACTTGCTACAGAAAGTGATGTTTACAAGTCTTTGGGTGAACTGAATGACGACTTCGCAAATCCTCTTCAGTGGTGGAAGATACATTCTATTCCTTCATCAATAGCAATGAAATTATTTTGCGTACCAGCTACATCGGTACCCTGTGAACGCGTGTCTAGTAATGCAGGAAATATTGTCACCAAACGAAGAGCAGCACTTAATTCAAACCATGTGAATGAACTTAGATGTTTAAAATCACGGGTGAAACAACAGTGACTAGGTGAGTCTTCATGTATACACGTTAGTCAGCCACACAAATGTCAATGTCACAAATCGTAGTAGATATTGATATAATACGTTACTAAATAATTATTTATAAAATATTGTAGATCTAGAAATTTATTTTCCCGGTAAACCACTAGGAGTTCTCATAAACACATGAGACAACTACTTTAATGGCAGTAGAAAATACGAGTCAGGTGGAGAATTTAATGTCATATCGGCACGTTGGCCATAGTAGCTCAGTGGTAGAGCGGCTGGACGGAAACCAGAAGATCCGTGGTTCAAATCCCGGCTATGGCATTGTATTTTTCAGACTAACTCAACGTTTTCACATATTGTAGATCTAATTCAATACATATATAAAGCACGTGCACTTGATGCCAACACAAGTTTTGAATCTAAATATTTAAAAGTTTCATAAATATTTAAATATACCAAGTATTAAAGTACTTTATATAATCATTACACCTAATTTTTGAACAGATAATATCTCGATAAATCGATAGATTAATCGATCAAAGTAACATGGTTAATCGATTGCAAATTTTGATCCATCTACAGCACTAATTGTTTTTAAACTTTCACTTCACATAAAAAAATGATTTTAAGAATGCATTGCTGTGAATCTGATTCTGTACCACGAGAGCGTCACCTTACAGACATTAGACTCCTAAGCTTGCATCTTGTAGAGTAACTCGCTTTCTCCTCTCTGCCAATAGAAGCCAAGACAGTTATCCTTCTCGAATGTACTAAACACGGTTTTCAATGTTTCAAGCAAAATTTACTTCCAGTACTACGTAAGTCATTGACTGACTAATTTCGAAAGAAATTATTAAAATGTAATTATTAAAATTGTGTATATACATTATATATACATGACACCATATAGTCTTAAAGATAAAATGTGTATATAAATTGGGATAATGTCATTAAAATACCCTCGCAACAAGTTATGTACAAATTTATAAGTTAGTTTTGAGGAATCTACAAGCCGTCGCACAAAATCTACGAGAAGTATAAAGCATTAAAACAATAACAAAATAAACGCTGTATATATTCTTTGCCAAGAGACAACTGTATTTTCTTATACATCTGTGCGTACAAGTAAACACTCTCATAAAACATATATTTAAAAAGATCCACCTTAGCAACGCAAACTATCCGTTGAACATTGACGTTTTTTTCTAAGAAAATGTATTAATAAAAATTGATGGAAGTCTATGATAATGCATTTTCATTCCACGTGAAACCTAATAATCACAATATAAGGTTATGGTTTCAAAATTAAGATACGCTTTTAAGAAGCGTGTATTAAGCTTTATGCGTAATAAAATAACATGAAATCCAAAATAGCTTGTTTTAAAATTCGTGTTTCTACTCATTATTATTTCAACACATCTGTTGATTCAAAGCAGATCACTTAAAGCTATTATTTATTTAGCTTTTCCCGAATGTTTTATGCCCATTCCGGAAAACGGAACAATTAAAACCCTGATGCAAACCTTCTGCGTTCAAGAGGTTTTCTAGCTATTGAGATTAAAGCGAAAATGAGGCGTAACGAAAAAGAAGTTGAAAATAACTGTTACATTTATATGACTCGTATTTGATATTGTATGGTATCCTTTAGCAATGGAGAAACTCTATTGGGCATTGTAGTCGGCCATAACATTAATAAAACAGATATACTTTGTGGGAGTAGGAAAACATGGGATTACATTACAATGAACGGGGTGAAAGTAAATAGACTATTAAGATCATGCGTCAGTTTAAACATGGTGCCTCATGTCGCTGTATTATTCCACTGTTTAGACAAAGATGTGGAACAAGGAAATTATTGATAGAGATTAAATTGGTAGGGAATATTAAACTTGGTAGGACCTCGCGGTTTGTGAGACAAGCATTGAGAGCTAAGTCAGTTCATGAGGAGAGTTCAGGGTGATGTAACTTTAAAACAGAAACTTTGCTCTGAGAGATTATTTACACAACTTGAAAATGTAGTGTAATACTGGTGCAATGTATTAAAAAGAGTAATTTCTCTTGTGAAGAAACTTTCTTTTTGATGACGCGTTTCTGTGGTGATGAAGTACTTGAAAGTATTTGTAAAGGTCTCTTTTTACGTGCATGGAACTCAGTTATGAATTTTATTAATTTCTTGCTAGCTACATGACAGAATACTCTGGAATTGGAAAACCTCCTACATATGAAGAAGTAATTAAAATCATAGGAGAGAGATTACTTGAAGTGAAGTAACTTATTTCAGCTAAATATTATTCTATTATTTTTACTAAATTTCTTATAGTGCACACTGTGGCCAGTTGTGTTGTGTCTTGCGTTATGTCTAAAAAGAAGAGCACTAAATTTAATTGAAATTGTACCAAATCTTGTATATGTTGGTCAGGACATGGCAGATGCAATAATCCAGTTTCTGCAGAAGCATAGATGCAGTCAGGAAAGTGCAACAAATATGTCAGATATTTATTTCAGCTTGCAAGTTAAACCCTGCAGCATGCCATTAAATTTGTTGGGTACAAATGCAACAAGATGTTGTAATCAAGCAACTTATTTTATATTTGTAGCATATCGCAAGAAATAAAAGGTGTTAGGAGTGTAACTTCTGGTAATAAAAATAATGTAACGCGTAACATTATATCAGCATGCTACCTTTTTGCAAGCATATAGATTTACTTATCAAGACCAATGTGCTATCAGGTTGTTCCGTATCTCCAAATACGCGAAGCACTCATAAGCCATGTCCTCGCAATAACGATTGTCAAGGTCACTCTCATGAAACTAATAACAAATGCAGAAATTGCTCATGGTTTTTATGCACTCAAATATTCATCGAGTTACCGACAACTAAGCCTTTCATAGAGAAAAAAATGAGACAGAATATTTAAAATATGTCTAATGGAGGCTTACATGTTTATCCTTGGATTTAAAACACATTTATTGCTTATTTTAATGCGTTACTGAATTTGAGTGCAAGGCTAATGACCCCAGAATACCTGGATCAGCTAGCCAGGTATTGAGCTTTGAACACACGAAGAAAAGCAGGTGGTCCATACCGACAGACGTTATTTTATTGTTTCATTTTTATATTTCCCCGATATTTGCCAACATTCAGAACCATAAGTGAAAACCTGTTTTCACTCAGTTTTACCATGAACAGTCATTTAAAGGATCAATAGCTTTTTTCCCTCGTACCCTATTTTATTTATTCCATTTATACCTCGCCTATAACTGCAGTGGTCATATCGCCGGCCGTTCTCCTTTGGAACATACCAAGGGCATTGTAAATGCCCTTTTGGGTTATTCTCTCTGCTTTCTAAATATACTTACTAAATTGAAGTAAACATTATCTCATACAACACTATACTCTCCGTGTTCTCCGCTGCGGAAGATGTATATTAAAAAAAAACAGCGGTTTAGAGATTGGGCCAGGTCTCAAGCATTCTTTGCTTCTTAAAAAACTAGAAGTTATTTAAGATGGCTTTTGGTTTATTCAGTTAATGACAAATGGCGATTTAGGCGTGCAGTTAGATACAGTTTATAATCGGAAATAGTACCAAAGTGAAACATGTGGCTTCTAACTCATTTGTTTTTTAATTGGATCTACTAGTATAAATTGCTTTTATTCAGTGTACTATATAAATGGAATTGGAATTGCTTAATTCAGTTTATTTCACTAATATTAGTTAGTGAATAACTCTTTATTAGTTAAATTCTGATTGTATTGTTTCCAAATTGGATTTATTAGTACAAATTAACCTTATTCTGTGTACTATATAAACGTAATTGCTTACTTCATGATGATTTACTAACACCACTCTCTATCAGCTAAGTTCCCTTTGCAATCGCGAAGGTATCCGACAATCCTCCTCATATAGTGGAGGCATAATGCCTTCTAATAACAGTCGTGAATTATTGTTTCAAAATGATTGACCATTTTACTATGTTTTTGTATTTCAGGTGAACTCCGAAGGAAAAACATATGGTCCTGTATTCAACGTAGAATTTCTCCGAGCCACTTTTGATTTGCAGAATAAAATTCAACAGGTACTTACAATATGATTTTTTTCTTCCGTACTCGGAAGCAGTAATTCCATTTGCTTACAGTATTATCATTTATGACCTTCTTTATCATTATCTTCTAATGGAATGATTAAGAAAATGTGAAATGTGTAGTGTTTAAGGCTCGCTTTTACTACATACGGCACCGCAGGTGATGACACTGATGTTACATGAGATGAAGATGAAGCACCGGTGGAATGAAATGGCGGGGAAAACCGCAGATCGCGGAGAAAACCCGCTCCGGCGCCGTGTTGTCCACAACAAGTCTTACATTGCGGTCGCTGGGATCGAACCCGGGCTGCCTTGGTAAGAGCCGAGAGGTATAACCACTCAGCCACGGCGCGGCTCGGAATGTTTAAGGAGGAATATAAATAATCAGTCTCATGAAAATGTCTCATTTCGAGATGTGGGTTAAGAAAACCCTCAGCATTTTCATTACCATGGGGCATTCATGAGAGAACGATTTAAAATAGATTGTCCAAATGCAATTTTGTGTATAGAAGATTGTCACATCATATCATATCCCTAAATTCTTTTTTAATAGTAAACTTCTACGTTATAATATGAATATGCTTTATAGTCGTATTCTACAAACATGTTACTGTAATTGAAAAGTGATAAAACTAATTTAGGTTTTACACGTAGATGTGATAATGACTAAAATTATTTTCATTTACATTGAATGAAGTATGCAGAGGAACAGGATTGTTTAAAACTTCCTAGGAAGCTTAACCTAGGTAAACATTCACAATTAAAATACACAGTAGACTTTCAAATTAACTGCCTTGTGTGAAGTTAAAACGATCTTTTGCATCACGGATGCATCACTCATGCCTAAAATATTAATGCAGTTGGTGGCATTTAGAGAAGATAAGATGATTTAGAGACTAGGAATAGTCAGATGGAGCACAGTCATGGAGACCTTTTGTGTTTCCAATATGACCCCTGGGAGGAAGAGATAAAGGAGGGACCCAAAGGTTTATGAAATTCCGATCCCATAACGTAAATGTCACCGTCCTGCTTCCAATACACCAAACGTCACCACTTGTTCCTACAAACTGAAACACATGCGATGAAATAATTGAATGAAAATGATGGGGGCCGAAATGATGAAAGAAGAAATTCGCAGTAGAAGACAAAACATTCCAGCATTTCCATACCAACCCAGAGAAATGAGTGGTTAGAGTCGGTAGTCAAACTTGAGACACGTTTTTGTTTTTCTTAAAGTTTGTCTTCCAACTGGCTTGTCATATTGAAAAATGAATGAAAAGGGTGAGATAGTCCTCAAATGTGCCCAGGGCCCTTAGAACTAAAGTTACCAGACATTCGTCTTTCATTATAAGGGAAAACTCCGAAGATGATTTCTATTTAAGGGCTCTCAACTCAATTGTCATCAGCGCCCTATCAAAAGCTGTATTTCACTTTACTATCCTTCCTTTAACTTAACTTATCTTTTACCTTTGCTCTGGCACCGCTTTGGCTTTGCATTGGCTTTGGATTGGCTTTGCATTAGCTTTGTTCTAGCTCCGCTTTGGTTTTGCTTTGGCTTTACTCCGGCTTTGCTCTTCCTCTGCTCTAGTTCTGCTCTGGCTCCACTTTGGCTTTGCTTTGGCTTTGTTTTGGCTTTACTCAGGCTCCGCTGTGGTTCCTCTCTGGCTTTTCTCCGGTTTCATCCTAACCTCACTCTAACTCCACTCTAAAATCACTCTAACTTGGCTCTGGCTTGGCTCTTGTTTTGCTCAGGCTAGGTTACGGTCCTCCTACGGTCCCACTCTGGCTTCGCTCTGGCCCTCTGGCCTAACTTCATTCTGTACTTTAACTCTGGTTTCGCTCTGGCTTCGCTCTGCCTTCACTCTGGCTAGGCCGCGGTCACCACTCCGGTCTCGCTCCGGCTTGGCTCTGGCTACGCTCTGACTTTTCTCTGGCTCCACTCTGCTTTGCTCTGGCTAGGCTCCGGTCACCACTACGGTCCCGCTCGGGCTTGATGCTGGTTTCGCTCTGGCTTCGCTCTGACTTCACTCTAACATTCTTTAGCTTAACTCTGGCTTGGCTCTGTCTTCGTTCTGGCTTGGCTCTTGCAAAGTTCCGGCCCCGCACTTTTCCGGCTCTTGCTTCGCTCTAGCGTCACTCTTACTTCATTCTGTAGCTTAACTCTGGCTTGGCTCTGGCTTCGCTCTGGCTAGAATTTGGCCTCCACCCCGATCCCACTCTGGCTTGGCCCTGGCTCCCCTCTAGCTTCGCTCCGGCTTCACTCAAACCTCATCCTAACTTCATTCTTTATTCACTCTAACTTAGCTCTAGCTTGGCTCTGGCTAGGCTCCGTCCTACCTTCGGTCCTGCTCTTGCTTCGCTCTGGACTCACACTAACTTCATACTGTAACTTAACTCTGGCTTCGCTCTGGCTTCGCTCTGGCTTCGTTCTGGCTTCGCTCTTGCTTCGCTCTGGCTTCGTTCTGGCTTCGCTCTGGCTAGCCTCCATTCACCACTCCGGTCTCGCTCTGGCTTGGCTCTGACTCCGCAATGGCTCCGTTTTGGCCAAGCTCTGACTTTGCTGTGGCTTTTCCCTGGCTCCGCTCTGGCTTTGCTCTCGCTCTGCTCTGGTTTTGCTGTCACTGGGCTCTGGCTTTACTCTGGCTCCATCCTGGCTTTGCTTTGGCTTTGCTCTCGCTTTGCTGTCACTTTGTTCTGGCTTGGCTCTGACTCCGCACTGGCTCCGCTCTGACCAAGCTCTGGCTTTACTGTGGCTTTTCCCTGGTTCTTCTCTGGCTTCGCTCTGGCTTCACTCTGGCTAGCCTCCGATCACCACTCCGGTCCCGCTCTGGCTTGGTTCTGACTCCGCACTGGCTCCGTTCTGGCCAAGCTCTGGCTTTACTGTGGCTTTTCCCTGGCTCCGCTCTGGCTTTGCTCTCGCTTTGCTCTGGTTTTGCTGTCACTGTGCTCTGGCTTTGCTCTGGCTCCATCCTGGCTTTGCTTTGGCTTTGCTCTCGCTTTGCTGCTACTTTGCTCAGGCTTTGCTCTGGTTTTGCTGTCACTTTGTTCTGGCTTGGCTCTGAGTCCGCACTGGCTCCGCTCTGGCCAAGCTCTGGCTTTGCTGTGGCTTTTCCCTGGCTCCGCTCTGGCTTTGCTCTCGCTTTGCTCTGGTTTTGCTGTCACTGTGCTCTGGCTTTGCTCTGGCTCCATCCTGGCTTTGCTTTGGCTTTGCTCTCGCTTTGCTGCTACTTTGCTCAGGCTTTGCTCTGGTTTTGCTGTCACTTTGTTCTGGCTTGGCTCTGAGTCCGCACTGGCTCCGCTCTGGCCAAGCTCTGGCTTTGCTGTGGCTTTTCCCTGGTTGTTCTCTGGCTTTGTTCTGGCTTTGCTCTGGTTTTGCTGTCACTTTGTTCTGGCTTGGCTCTGGCTCCATCCTGGCTTTGCTTTGGCTTTGCTCTCGCTTTGCTGCTACTTTGCTCAGGCTTTGCTCTGGTTTTGCTGTCACTTTGTTCTGGCTTGGCTCTGAGTCCGCACTGGTTCCGCTCTGGCCAAGCTCTGGCTTTGCTGTGGCTTTTCCCTGGTTATTCTCTGGCTTTGCTCAGGCTTTGCTCTGGTTTTGCTGTCACTTTGTTCTGGCTTGGCTCTGAGTCCGCACTGGCTCCGCTCTGGCCAAGCTCTGGCTTTGCTGTGGCTTTTCCCTGGCTCCGCTCTGGCTTTGCTCTCGCTTTGCTCTGGTTTTGCTGTCACTGTGCTCTGGCTTTGCTCTGGCTCCATCCTGGCTTTGCTTTGGCTTTGCTCTCGCTTTGCTGCTACTTTGCTCAGGCTTTGCTCTGGTTTTGCTGTCACTTTGTTCTGGCTTGGCTCTGAGTCCGCACTGGCTCCGCTCTGGCCAAGCTCTGGCTTTGCTGTGGCTTTTCCCTGGTTATTCTCTGGCTTTGTTCTGGCTTTGCTTTGGCTTTGCTCTGGCTCCGCTCAGGCTCCACTCTGGCTTTGCTTTGGCATTACTTTGAATTTAGTTTAATTTACTTAGTTAATTAGATCATAGTCGAACACGCATGTGGACTTTGTTTGGGCGTTTGACATTAGCTCTCTCACCACGCAGAGGCACCCAATCGAGAGATTTGGCTCGGGAAACCGGAATCGCCAATTCCCGTACCTACAGCACTAGGCCCCCGGGGGCGGGAAAATTCCGGAAATATCTTATATGATAACCCACCCTGACCGGTTTTGAACCCGGGATCTGTTGAATGCGGGGCAGGTACACCACAAAGACGGGCGCGAGACCTCTACAATGCGAATCACACATGTTATCTTGGGGTATCTCGCTCGGTGGAAATAGGAACGTTGCCAGCAATTTATAATGTATAACTTACCCACTGTTACACTAGGTGATATGCGAAACTCAAATGAGAATTTCATTAATTTCATGATGTCATTTGTATTCTTTATTAGATTACTTTGGTAGTCTAAAATATTATTTTATGGTAAATTCTTCTCTTTACAACTTACAAATTTTAATTTTGTAAATTTGCTGTAATATTATAAGTAAGACATGTAAATTCATAGGTCTGATATGTAAAAATTTATGTGTAACATAGGTGACCGTCGTATTTTAGATTTCATTATCATCCTCTCCCCCGTGTTGCATTCCCTAAATGTTTTATACTCTGTAAGCAGGAGTGAAGGAATTGGAACGGTCCAATAATTTTAAGCTGTTAATACATACAATTTCAAATCGTTATGTCTTCTCTTTGGCGTATAGCTATTTAATGGTAGAAAGATCCATAGTGTTCCCATGATAGAGAAACCACTCAGAAAAGTTCAGGGAAATAAGGGTGGAATTCGATAAAATGAAGTTTCTCCAAACCTAGTGTACCTGGTTTCCAAACATTTTCCTACATACTCTGCAGCTACCAAGAAGCGTAATCTTCCCATTTATTAATCATAAACATAGATTATCTAATTCCATGTTACGCTAGACACACTCCTTAAACAATTACTTATAAATATCTTATACCACTAATGAACTTAATATATATATATATATAGAAATAAAACAAAGCGTTCTTACGCAATGGCAAATAAACGATTTTGTCATCCAGGGATATCACTGTAGAGTTAAAACAAAGATTACTCAGATATTTTGATGCCAAATCCTTATGTATCTGAAGTTTCTTAGTAAAGTTATAGGTATACTAAGGAAGTATATACATATACTTTTGGATACTAGAGGGACTTAGTTTTTCATAGTTCATTCTATTCTAAACAATTGTGTAGCAGCATGGCCTACATTTAAAAAGAAAGTATCCGGGAAATAAAACAGTTTAACGTGGATAAAATTAAAGAAATTCTTACAACTCTATCTGCAAACATTCAAATAAAGTGAATTATATAAGTATTAAGAAACATTCGTTTAATTACCGCTAGCTAAAATTAACCCAAGAAGGTAAAAGTGTGCTCAATAGAGCTACATTTATATACTAGTGCTGCTAATAATGTTTTAGTAATGGCCTACGGTGTTCAGTAAAACATTTTTCTGTTCGTCTTTTGGGAAAACGGAAACAAATATCATGCTGTTTTTAGCAGTGAACAGAGGTTAGAATAATGGTACGTTAATGCTATAAATTATAATCTGTCAACTTTCCATAATTTCTTAAGTATGCTGAACAAATTTACTTTTTACAACCATGCCACGCTCTTTCTATTTCCAAAAGACTTATCTCAACAAATATAAAGAAATATGACTAACCTGCAAACACTAATTGGTGATATAAATAACAAACATTAACATTGTAAAACCCGTAACACGTTAACAATTAAATTCATTATGAAAGGCTAGAGCCAGACTGAAAAATTCAATGCCATAGACGGGATTTGAACCACGGATGTTCTGGTTTCCGTCCAGCGGCTCTAACCATTTGAGCTACTATGGCCAACGTGCCAACATGACATTAACACGAGTCAGTTGGAGAATGTGTGTGCATCCTACACACGGCTAGTGTGAAAGAACAATTAATTTCCATTAATTGTACCTAATAGTGGTCCGAACTATAAAGCCAGGGCCTTAAAGTACTTATAGCATAGTAAGTCGCCATTAAAGTAGTTGTCTCATGTATTTATGAGAACTCCTAGTGGTTTACCGGGAGAAACACGAGTCAGTTGGAGAATTTAATGCCATGTTGGCACGTTGGCCATAGTAGCTCAAATGGTTAGAGCGGCTGGACGGAAACCAGAACATCCGTGGTTCAAATCCCGGCTATGGCATTGAATTTTTCAGTCTGGCTCTACCCTTTCATAGTGCGTCCTACACACGGCTAGTGTGAAAGAACATTTAATTTCCAATTAAATTCATTACTTCTTTAATATGGTAATTCTTTTGAAAAATATTTACTTTTATAATTATGCTTAATTAACTGGTAAATAAACAAAATCTGTTCGTTAATTACTGATTTTCGTAACTGATTTCTCGTAACTTTAAGAATAAACAACAAATCGCCAACTGTTTAATGTTAGTGTATTGCAAAATGACCATAGTATTATCTCCTTTATGTTAATTTAATATAGTTTAAAATAAAGTAGGAGCATTTGGTCCCAAAGATCTTGAGTGATGTCACAGAAATTGAAGCTCACGACTGGACATAACACGGTTTAACACGGAGAAATACCTGCGAGTATTTTGATGAAATAGGGTATACATGAACTTACAGCTTCGTGATTTTAGAAAAGAATTTCATACAATTAGTAAAAAAACAAATTCAGAGCACTATAGAGCACACGCAGAAGAATATAATAGAATAAAAACTGATTTACGTTTACGGGTGATCTTACCATATGTAATTTGGTGGTCTGGGTAGCTCAGTTGGCTAGACGCTGGTTTTCTCATCTCTAGGTCGCGAGTTCAAATTGGGTTCACACCAACAGTTGTAAGTGTGCTTAAAGGTTATGCCAGTCCCATATTAAAGGACTTACTAGCAAATAAAAGAATCCATGTATGACGAAATTTCTGTCGCAATACTTTTCACAAAGTACTACACCCCGTCAAGCTGCCCCAACTTCAGCTTCCGAGGTCGAAGGATACAGTGGACTAGCTTCAATACCTGGGAGTTAAACTGGACCACATCAGGGACTTCTCGGCAAAGTTGCAGGGAGCAATCGCTTTCCTGTATCCAATGCCGGAGTCGAGTTCGATGCTGGTTGGCCTGAAGTTGCATCTCTTCCGAGCGCTGGTAATCTCCGTGATGCTTTATGCCTGTGAGTTCTGGGGCATGGCCGCATGGCATGGCTTCAACGTGCACAGAATAGACGACTTCGGTCCATCTATTCTGGGGTCGCCTTTTGTGGTTGTTGTAATTTACGTCCTCCAACGTTAAGTCATATCGGACGATGAATGGAATGGATGAAATGATGTTCAAATGAGTCCAGGCTTACAGTTACCCAACATACGTCTTTCAGGATAAGGGAAAACCTTGGAAAAAGCCTTATCCAGGTAACTCACCCTGACCGAGATTCGAACTCGGGACCTCTTGAACGTGTGGCAAACACGCTACCATCTACGATATCAAGGCGGGAGAGTCACTCTTTTCCTACCAGGTTGCTTCATGAAGCCTCTGGTCTTCCATACGCGGAGGATTAAGTTAGGCGTAGGGCATCAAAATTTTACGCTGCTTTACCATTACATAAAAGCACCCTAGTTAGATCCTTGAGAGATTATGACCCCACAAGACGCTAATTTAGGCTGTTCCGGGTACCCCGCATGGCTTGCGGGCACCAGAGATAACCCAGGAGGTAATCCTTACAGCAGCTAATGCTGAGTTCCACATAATCCTCCTAAGCTACTTGGCATCAAAATTTAACCCAAACTAAAATTTATGAAATAAAACGACAGGGGCCTTTCCTTATACCCCGAGGAACATAATTTCAGTTATCTCACAACAAAACATAATCCTACAAAATCCCTTAACGGGTGGGCACACAGCAAAAATCTTCTGGCTTTATATAGCCTGCCAGACGACGGACGGACGGACGGACGGAAATTCCTGTGATCCTGGCAATTGACAGCTTCGTTACCAACAAAATACTTATTGTTAATGTGATCTGAAACGGATAACCGTTATGTATTGGAGCGATTGATGCCTTTAACTTTGCTGTGCATATCGGTTTCTATGATGCTAAATTGTGGCCGTTTATGTACATACATTACTCATAATTATTTTAACTTATATGGACTAACTATATACTCGTTTACTGATATATGGTATTTTAAATGAAAAGCCAAAGTGAAACCATGTGGTTCATGTGTCTTAGGAGGAAGACTGCTTTTGAATTGTGAAAAAACGATAAATATCGGTTAAGTATTTCCGAATTGTTCTGTATGAAGACACTAACACAAATCTAATATACTGTTAATATTAGACTAGATTTGGGATAAGACAAGAAAATCAAACAGAACTATGTTGGGAAATAAGTAGGGTTTGATTTTCACTTTTTTTCTGCAATCCTTAGTTACAATAGATACTTGAACAATATGCAGTGCTCTAGTTCCTAAGGAGTCAATGAATGTAGCTGCAAATTCCTTATTGATATTTTTCTCTGAAAATAACTATGAGATTTGAATTCCAGAACAGTTTTGTAATTTAGCGGTACGGATGCTATATTTCACGATGAACCTTTGGGCTGTAATCATTTGAAGATTATAGTACCTATACATTTCGTGCAGTGGCGTACTGCCGCACATGTACACTTTTATACAGAAGTTAACTACATATATCTTTGACGATTGGACCATTAAACAATGTCAAGATCTCGATCTGGCTAACTGTAACATTTTACTACAAATATGCTCGTAAGATGCATAAAAACTGAAGTGTGCTAGGGAATAAAACAAATCTGTTGTGAACTCTGATCTAGTTCAGTTGTCATCCATAGCTACCTACAATTAAGGTTGTAATTGTCTTAGAAAAATAAAAACATTTGCTAACGCAACTTATGCATACATGTACAACATATGTACTGTAACAATTCAGCTGTAGTTGTAGCCATACATTCGCAATGATCTCCCTGAAAGGTTCTCAGCAAACCTTGTTTATTAACACGTTGCTGCGTGTTAGGTTGCACTATCACTTATTTTAGACCCTACATATAATAATAAAAGTTACTATATTTTTATTCAGAGAACGTTAAACAGTACCACAGTTACAGTATATATAAGTTTATGTATCATTACAGATTGGAAAAGAGGACGGTAAAGGACTGGATCAAATATGCCTTGCTCCTTTGGTAGATCCTGGGGAAACACCAGATATTGAGGACTGCGTGGTACAAAGCATCTGGGGATACTTGGGTAATGCCATGGACTTCGACAACGCTACAGCTCACGGAGATTATCTAACCAAAATGGCAACCTGTGTGCAGTAAGTGGTTGTTTTCTCCCTTATTTGACTTCATATTGTCTCTTTAATACAGTCTAAAGTTAAAAAAATTGTGCTGATATACTGTGCAGCGGTTTATATTAACAAAGAAATTCCAAAATGTCTATGTCGCACCCTGCCCTCACCTTATTATCTGATTCTAGCACTGGTTTAATATTTGTATTAACCTCCTCCTCCTTGTATTTTGTACTGCCAATTAAAGTAAATGTAAAAAGTGTTCACATACGTAAGAAGTGACATTAAAATACATAGAGGAAAAAATGGGATATTAGGCAAGTGTGCCAATAAATTAATCGTGATTAGCAAAGCATTTATACTCTGTTTGTCAATATAATATATATAAAAATATACAAATTAATTAATAATCTTCATTTAACAACAACAAATATAATTATTTCTCAGGAAAAGTGATATACACCTACAATTTTAGTAATACGTAAAAATATATAATAATTTAATATTTGGTAGTCTTCCCTTTTCCCTTTTTCACTGCCTCCAGTCTTTTTGGCATTGATTCCACTAATTTTGTGATTGTCTTGGTTCAGATAAACCCCACTCTAAATGAAGTTCCTCTTTAAAAATAATTTTTTGGGAAAGAGATTTGTTTTTATATCTAAATCAGACCACAGGTGCTATATGGGTGATTGAGATGGTGTAAGAAGTTGCTTTTGATTTCAGTCGTATGTTTGGGGTCGTTCTTTTGCTGAAAAATAAAGTTGTTCTCCAGATCTAGTGTGTAAGGCCTAGCATGAAGACTGCTATTTAATGGCCCAGCGCTCCGTCGGTAACGTGCACTGGATCAACACCTAAGGCGCTCATACATGCAACAGTTCGTTGCATATGTGTATGTGAAGGGATGTGGATGGTGAAATGATCTTTGATGATCTTGTAGTCAGGTTCTGGATGTTCCCCGGCTGCTCTCGTCCCTGTGACTGCAACAGATCAAATCTCCGGGCGTGGTCTCGTTGGAGGAACTTACTTTGTCTTTAAAGATGATAAAATAGTTCTTTCCTTGGAAAAATGATAATTTAATTCCCATAAAGCATTTCTTTTAACCAATACAAATTATTGTAGTGAAGTTGTCCATTTACATGTAATGTTTGATGTAATTTATCTTCCCCTGCACACACGCAAATCATGCACGCTAAATGCACAATTGAAATGATCCCTGCACAATTTCAGAGAGACACTAAAACACGTCTTCACTCTCCGAAGGTCACAAGCAGAAAGACGCTTCATCACTTAATTTTTCCTCCTCCTTCGTTCACGTTGCTATCTCAACTATATAAACTAATATTCTACTGGTCCACGTCAACATATTACGTAATGTCATTTTTGCAACTACCAATACCAAAAATACTACATCATATCATATTTATATATTGCATCATCTCATGACCTACTGAAAATCATACTTTCATTTCCATACATATTCACCGTTCCATGACAACGCCAAATTAATTTTAAAAGCTGAACATGACGTAACAGTTTCATACATGAACAGAACTACCTCCGTGTTTCACTGTGGGCACTAGATTTTTTTGGATCCGTTACGTATTCTTGTTGCGCCAGATCAAATGTCTGCCATCGGTGCCAAAAACATTGAACTTATTCTCATTGGAAGAAACAACTCTTATTCAGAAGTATGTGATCAGTGCTCTTTTGCGACGTGCAATCGCTTTTTTGAATTTGCTTAATTGATATAGAACTTCTTACGATGTACTCGACCATGATATCCGGTTTCTCGATAAACTGGCGCACATTACTGGCCGAAACCTTAGTGCCACATCTTCACAGAGCCACAGCAAACTTCGCAGCACCAATTTTCCGATGCTTTGTTATTTCCTGGATGATAATTATCATGCTCTGTCAGCAAATTTGTTTTTCCAGTTCTTAGTCTGTTTTGCACGGTTTCTAAAACAAATAACCTGTCAATTTGTATCTGCAAAGTGAATCAAGGTGTAGGCAGAGTTCAGATATTTTTCACAGCCATTTCATTGATTATACAGTTTAATAATTGGTTTTATTGTTTCTTTGCTGGTACCCTATGTTGACTTTCCTGTGTGTTTATTACTACTAACCCAAATCAGTTTTTTTCACTGCTGTCGACAGATAAGCAGACAAGTGAATGTTGTGTAGTTGTACCTTTGTGCCTATTCTAGACGTCCTTTGGGTCATTTTATTTAGATTTTTTTTTATATTCATCGCATTAGTTTTTATTGATGCACTAGTATTTCGTATTCACGTTACATACTTCTTACAACATGTACCCTTTTGTAACACGCTTTTTATGCAGAACAATACGGGTGCAAGAACACGTTTTACGCTCACTGTATGCCTTTTAGTCACGGAGGAAAATCTCCAGCAGACCAGCAGAAGAGTCGAGTCGTCCAGGTTTACCTGGATGGGGTGTTTTATACCCAGCACCTTGCCGCTTTAGTGTGGCTTTATCTGGGCAGTATACAAGAAATGTCAAGTGTCTCAGTCGGTTGTCTTGGGCAGTGCTATATCTAGCCATTTATGAGCGCAACTGCCCACGAGAGGTGTTTACGCCCAGTGCTGGCTGCGCCCTTCC
>CM060953.1:92193234-92374818 GCA_030765055.1 Mantis religiosa
CATTAAGTTAACAGAATATAATAAGGTTGAATTTTGTGCGGAAAATTATGACCGTAAAAGAAATTATGACCATTCTTTATTGAACAGGCCTCGTATAAAGTGCACTTGTATTACTCTAAATTGTGTGCTTTAACTAGATCTATATTTTCCGTGTAGTATTCTCTCGGTTTAACAGTTTTACAAAAATCATTCAGGTTGAAGAGGAATTCTGGAAAATATTCTCAAAAAAAAAAAAATCAAGCAATCTATTTAGTGCTTCACAAAAATCTTAAAGATTTTGAAGATTTAGATTTCATAGCCTTTTTGAAGATATTTAAGATATCTTAACTAAAATTCATAAAGCTTTTTTGAGAAAATAAAAAGGTTCTGAATACTGTTTTATAAACAGTGTTATTAGATATCCAAATTTAATTCAGTAGTAATTATGTCATTTCATTTGCCTTCCAGTGATAATAATAATAAATAATATAAAAGGAATTTAGGGACCTGGGTCCCAAGGCTTTTTAGGGAAATTCCCTCTTCAGCCCAGAAATAATGTGTAGTGGAGGCAGAGGTTCAGGTAGAAGTAGGAGATTTGCTTATGATCCGTTGAGAAATAGGAGTGGAAAGTGAGGGATTAGCTCACAGTCCGAACGACGATAGCCCTTGTGTTGTCGACTCCTTCATCGGCACTCTTCATGTTAGAATTACTTTTAATTTCTGGATTTAGGTTGGGTTTGTTTGGCTCAGTTTATTTTTTGTAGTATTACTTGGAGGTGGTCTTGTAATTGTTGTTGTTCCTCCTCTTGTTTTTTGTCGTATATCTTAATCAGGTGTAGCAGAGGCGTGTTTTTGTCGGTCTGTAATTGGTTTCATCTGTTGTGCGGTTCTTATTAGTTTTCTTCTGTACGGCCTATTGTGAGCTGCGTTAATGTACTTTATCATGGCTTTTTCTACATGTTGGTCGAATGTTTCTGTTTGTTAATGCTTGTGTAGATCTCTGTTTCTGTAATTGGGTTTGAGCCTGTAGCAGGTTCTCAGACAATTCTAAGGGCAAAATTATTGTTAACTATCACATGGGAGGGGTGCAAATTCCACAGGTGGACAGCTGCAAATACTTGGGAGTGTACCTGGCAAGTAATGCTGGATGGGACGAACAAGTAAATTCCACATCTAGGAATGCGTGGAAGGCATTACATTTCGTAATGAGAATATTGAAAAAGGGGAGCGCTAGGTCCAGGGAAATTGCCTACAAGGCCTTAGTGCGGCCGGTTATGGAATATGGAGTACCATGCTGGGACCCGTATAGAGCTAACCAAATCGATCCATTAGAAAAAATACAGAAGAGGGCAATAAAATTCATAAAAAGAGGCAAGTATTTTGGGCCTATAAAAGGAGATGAGACTAAATGGGAGGAATTAAGAATTAGGCGTAAAAAACATAGGTTGGTAGCGTTATTCAAAGCTAATGCTGGTGTAAAGGCATGGGTGGACGTTAGTGTAAGGTTAGATAATCCGGATTATTATGGACGAAACGATCATAGGTATAAAATTAAGGGTCGAAGATACAGAACCGACGTAGGAAAATTTTCTTTTGTTAATAGAACCATTGAAGAATGGAATGAATTGCCTGTAGCAGTCTTTCAGGGCTGTCCCCTGTCGTTGAAGAAATTTAGAAAAAATCTAAATGGTTTATAGTTTAACTTTTGAATTATAATGGTATATAATTTGTAAATAGAGAAGTAATTAGATAAGTTTTAAGTGACTAAAGTAAAATAATATCATGTTTGTATTGTTTACTGTATTATTGTTGTAAATCTAGTATATGTAATTTGATCTGTATTCTTAACTCTGCCACCGGGTAGTACCCAATTGCAGTTAATAAATACATACATACATACATACATACATACATACATACATACATACATACATACATACATACATACATACATACATACATACATACATACATACATACATACATACATACATACATACATACATACATACATACATACATACATACATACATACATACATACATACATACATACATACATACATACATACATACATACATACATACATACATACATACATACATACATACATACATACATACATACATACATACATACATACATACATACATACATACATACATACATACATACATACATACATACATACATACATACATACATACATACATACATACATACATACATACATACATACATCTTCGTTCAAATTTTCCTCAGCTGGTGTATGATTGGATTTGTGTGAATAGTCACTGTTGGAACAGTTTGACAAGCACTTAGACGACAATTTGGATGTCCTTCACCTCCCGTGACAATCCATTATTGAATGAATAAATGAACAAACGAATGAACGTACGTACGAACGAACGAAAGGGCAAGGGCCTCCTACGAGGGGAGAGCTCATTAAGTGTTCCTCAGACGATGAGCTATACCGTGCTACTGTGACTTGTCTGGAATTGTGATCCTGTGAACCATCATTTATCTGCTGTACACATTAACTGCATTACAACAGTTTTCACTATTCTTGGACAGTTCCTGGCTGGTTCCTTGGCTGGGCTGGTTTTGCCACGCACTCCTGGTTTTGGCAATGGTGGACCAGCGGCTGCCGCTATCGCGTTGAAGCGATTACTACTGAATTAAATTTGGATATCTCTAATACAAACTGAATTCTATAAGAACAGGCTCTCAGTGCATTTTAATAACAAATAAAATGGATTATTTTGCTTGGTTTCCTTTTCCCTGATAAAAACTGAAATAGAAATATCACGTAAAAGCAATAAATCTTATAATTGTACCTGTATTATGTCACCTCTTTTTGCTACTGTGGAACATTTGTGACTATTATGGTTATGGCAAACAACATAAGTAAGGGATATATTTGATACTTGTTACAGGAACAGCTACAGTTATTCCTGCCTGGCACCTTATGGAGGTCCTGTGGAAGCCCCAGTCGCTCTTGGTGGATACAAGGATAAGGACTACATGAGTGCTACAGCTCTTTCTCTTACTTTCATGGTTAACAATCATCACAACAAGACCAAGCTAGAGCCAGCGCTGGAATGGGAAACGCGGTATACCTTGCTTTATTGGTTGTATCAATTCCGTTCTGTAAAAGAATGTTTCTTGAATACATTCCAAACTTAATTTTAAATTAAAGTTCTAGCTAAAGCTATGTTCTTTTACGTACAACAGTGGCAGCATTATGTTCCCTCGGAAACTCCGGTTTTGTTCTCTCTGTATTCTTGTTGAACATTTGAAACAGTACACTATACGGCGTACGGTTTTAGAGGCATATGAGCTGAACCAATGCGAGCACACGGTGGCTACTCTGTTGCCATCTGATGCTCCAGAGAGCGGAAGAAAGAGGAAGGTACAAGGAAAGTAACATTTGTCATCTGACAAATTGTCAGAATGTAAACTTGCGCAGCAAAGGATAATTATGATAACATCATAAACTGTAACATCCAATATTAACATACTTATTTACTGAAAATTACGTACTGGATTTTTGAAAACGATTTACTGTAAAGGAGTTGCTAGCTTAAATAAAATAAGGTTTCAGCATTTTCTGTGTTAGAAGTTGTGCCATGTTTCACAATAAGCGACACAGTATGCACACTCACACTGCACACTCTGGTCGTAAGTTCCTGGCTTTCTGAAAAATTGATCCGGTCACGCATTTTCTCAGTTGAAATTTCATAAAGAAGCTGTACATTTAAAAAATTATATTTCTGTCCTGAAAGCGGAGTACTTTACCTTTAGTATCTGCGCCACTGCTAACAGGCTTTGAAAGTGACATTGTTGGCGGTTCACAAAACACATTGTAAACATGTGAATTTTCTGCTTATTGTCACTGTTACACAAAACACCTACACTCAATTTGCGTTACGCATTGATCTTGAACCAAACTTCAAAGAATACGCGCGCGCTACTGTACTGCAGTGCTCAGTTAATTTATGAACTAAATACATGCAGTTGCTAACAACACTTCCTAATGCCGTACTTACTCAGACTGCGTAATGAAAAGGAATAACAAACGGGCAAGATTGGAAGTTGAATCATACATGAGAATAAACACGGCAGTCAAGTTATCTTGAAGCGATAACTCGAGAACCATACGTGATAGAAAAATGACATTTGTACAGGCTGCCTCAAAAATTCTTGTCACATACATCAAGGTATATTAAAATGTCGAATTTCCAATAGAATGGCAGACGCAAAATTTAAAAGCTGCTGAACGTTGACCACTAACAGCGAAACGCACCGTAGCCATATGTCAAAGGGTGGGGAGAAGCTGTATGCAGTAACAAGACGAAATGAAAACACTTTATAGGGTCACACAGAAAATGAAGCTAGTCACAATAAAGCAAGAAATATTACACAAATAAAAATATTTGTAACAGAATCTCCACTTAACTTAAGAAGTTGATGTTAATACTTTCTTCTTCTTTATAAAATCGATTTCAAAAGCATATCGCTTTCATCTTCAGTCAAACTCCGTTAAGGAAATCTCGGTTACCATGTTTTTTCCTTCCGTTATGTTACGTTTCCAGGATTACCAACATCTGAAGACGAAACAAACCTGAAAACAGAATCATTTGCCGGTATGTCAAAATTCATTACGCGATGTTTATGTTTTTAAATAAATATTTTCCCCACACTATTAACTCTATGGGACCATTTAATTGTTTTAATAATTTAACTTCGAGATTTATTTCATGGTTAAATGACCAAAAATGATCTGTTACGGCCGATTTATCAATTTGTTTATATTTAATGATACAAAAATGTTCTTTCTTTCTGGTTTCCAAACTACGTTTCGTCTTTCCTATATAAACCTGATCACAATACAAACAATTAAATTGATAAATACCAGATTTTTTAATATTAAGAATTTTATCTCTTTTAGAAAATTGTAATAAATTTTTAATACTATATTTATTTTGAGGAGCTAAAGCTATATCAACTTCTTTAACAATTTTTTGAAAATATTTATTAAACCAAGGATCGTAAGTAAATTTTTAAAATTAAAATAATATTTTGTTTTTTAAGAGTAGAAATATCATTAACAGTTTTTTGATGTTTAAACTTGTCAATCTTCTTTTGTATAAAATCTTTATTAAAACCATTAATTAAAGCAGTATTAATAACATGTTTATATTCTTTATTAAATTCTTCTTTATTCAGGGGTATATATATATAAAAATCAAACTATTAAAAACAGCAAATGTATGTGAAAAAGGATTAAAACTTTTATTTTTTATGTAATTATCAATATGAGTAGATATCCTATAATATCAAAATATAATTTATTATTTCTTATTATTTTCAAATCTAGAAAAGGAAGAAATCCATTAATTTGACTGAAGATGAAAGCGATATGCTTTTGAAATCGATTTTATAAAGAAGAAGGAAATATTAACATCAACTTCTTAAGTTAAGTGGAGATTCTGTTACAGATATTTTTATTTGTGTAACTTTATAGGGTATTACTATAGCTGTCAAGTAAACATAAGCTTGGCGTATATGCTAATTTAACAAGTAATCTGAAAGTCATACCTTAAAATGGAAAAAAAAAAAAAAAAAAAATGTGCGCAGGCCAAGCAGAATTTTCTTATTCCAGAATTGTTGTAAAGGCCTCGTCATAGTATTCATCATTATCCTCGCTTCTGACTAAGTCTGAATCATCACCGTCTTCCTCTAAGTTATGATAATTGGCTGCAATATTTATTCATGTTTTAAAGAAATAAACTACACTGTAAATTATACTCCTACTTTGGTGACACAACACTTCCGGTTTATGTATTATTGGTTCACTTTTACTGCTCGCACCTTGTTCGCTACGTGACATTTTAACTAATTAAGCAATGAATATTAAATTAAAAACCAATAAAACAACTTCACAAAATCAATATAATTGAATTACGGAAACCGAAATTACCATCGTTAACACGAAAGCAGATGTCCGAACTGAAGCTATAATAGCTTGAGACTTTCAGTTTAGCAAAGCGGTTCTGTTATCTTTGAGTCACAAGCTGACACAATAGACAAAACAGTAAGGATTTTTACAGATGACGAAAGCATCTTAACAGAGCCAAGACAAATTCAAAGCACATTCATATCTCTACAACCAGTTAACGTAGGAAATTAGCGTTTAGACTGGCTGCTTCAAAATAAAATGCTCCTCATGATCAGTTTATTCTGTTTCCTGTTGCGAAAATAAATTTTGTGGGCGCAAATGATATTCAATCACTGGCTTTACGTGACTTCACAGCTTGTTTAACTATACAACACCGCAAGGCATGGCAAGCATCTGATTGGATGTTGTGCTCACCTGCTCCTCCTTTCAACTGCCATTACATTTTGCGTCTGTCATAATTTTGGGCGCATGAAAAAGTGAAATTTCTGTTGCTCACACTTGTGCTGTGCGTGCCGAACTAGAAAACGCTGCACGCCTAGGGCAGGACGAGCTCTGCCTAGCTCCCCCCATATGCCTTCTAATACCGTACGCCTTTTAATTATATTTCTCTCCCTTATATTTGACCTAAGTAATCTAAAATGTTTTTGGGATTGCTCCTCTTGCCTTTCTGTTAATGCGGTACGGGACAAGCGGAGTAAACGCTTGGTCTATCCCCCCTTCACAAAAGCTCATTAAAGAGCATTTGAGATCTCAGCTAGTGTCAGTACGCTTTTCCGCAAACTACGACAGTAAAAGGAAAATTCATACAACGAACTGGGCAATTATCAGGTGTAACAAACCAAATATAAAATGTATCTTTATGCAGAATAAGATCAATAAAATGGTCCAAGTCATTCACACAGGTAGTCGAGTGGTTAGACCGCTGGTCAAGGCTATGTGGGTTCGATCCCACGGATCTCATTTCTATTTTGGATGGACAAAGCGCCGTAGAGGTAGGTTTCCTTTTGGAATTCTCTGATTTCACCACTATACATTCCAGCAACGATCCTCATTATCTTTCTTTTCATCCAGTTTGCCCTTGTTTCATACTACATCTCCCTCAATCTTATACCGGACTTCCGTCTACAGTTTGTCTAATTTCTTAAACTTATTTCCAAGAAATGACTGTTTGCTTACCCATTGCACTCCACACTCCTCCACCCGGTACAAAGCCATTAGTGAGTACAATAGCACTATACTCCCCCACAGGAGAGTAAGTCTCCGAGGGACGAGACGCAAGGGAGTTGGCGAAGGTTCCTACACCCTCCCTGGACAGGTTTATGACACCCCATGTCAGTGCAGTTACAGATCATTCAAAAACATTCTGACGGCTTCTACTTTTGTGAATGAATCTTCTCGGTTTTAGTGTATAGAGTGAATAGGGTGCAAGTTTTTTTAACGGTCAGTTCCTTGAGTAGCAGGCGTTCTCTGCCACACACATTCGATATCCTTGGCCCGCAGCACATTCCTTACAGGGACCTTCTTTGCGTTGCTATACTATAAGTGTTTTTACAAAATATACATCAGTTCTGTGGCGCTAGTAACCTAAATAAGGTGCTAAATAGTGAGAGTGTTAATAACGAGAACTAGGAAATTAACTGAGGTAATGCGAATGGTAAACTGATTCATGATGAAATTAACGAGCTTAATACGAATGGCGACTTAATAAATTATGAAGTTAATGAAGCTGATGATAATACAACCGTCAGGTAGGACTCCAACCAAGAAAAGAGACGTTATAGGGAGAGGAAGAAAGATCAGGAAACAGAGCGCAAATACGTTAGTGAATTTAAGAAACTTTCTGAAAACTGTAATTGAAAATGAGGTGCTACTACCGTCGAAAAATTTGAATAAATTAACTACCGATGCGGCTGGTGCAGGAATAACAACGGTCAGAAAAAATGCATCAATTGACATCGCTAGTTGCAGCGCTCCAAATAAAAAGAAATTAAATAAAACTAAGTTTTCATTTGACAAGATCGACGACTTCAGTCGTGATTTATTGCATAGGACTGTGTACGAATGTCACGCCAAAGGCGAATCTCCCACTGTTCGCCAATTAACGCAAATTATGCATAAGAAGACGGTAGGAAGTGATTGTGTGTTCCCATAAAGCAAAAGTAAAGTGTATAGTCTTTTATTATCTATGGGATTTGAGCACGGTGCTACGAAACGGAAATGTATTAGAGGTGAGTCGAATGAAATTGTTGCGTGGAGTTACAAACATTTGGGTCTAGTTGGCTTTTAGGCTAGGATGATTGGATGGCGTGTAGGCTTTTATAAGGGATAACTATTTTTATTTGTAATAGCAGTACAGGAATAATTAAAGTGCATTTTATTAAATTGTACGTATTGTTATGTGTAATGTCATACTTTAAAATAATTCATTATATTTATAAATTCTGAACCATGGGTTAAGAGCATTTGACAACAGTGTAGCAAAACTGCCAAGTCATAAATCACGGACCGGACAGGGAAGATACTACCCTAATTTAAAATCTCGAGAGACCATGGGATGGGGAAGCGATGTTAAGAACCAGGACAAACTATATTTACCCATCGTTGGTACTTTTACTGCTCCTCGACAGGTATCTGACCGCAGGCACCCACTTGTAGGTAAGTCCTGGGGAGTGTAAAACCTCCATACAAGGAGAGTAAACAGCGACAGATAAACTCACAGCAAAAAACAAACAAAACCATTGAAGACTGCGATCCAACATATAACCGCCGTGTTAGGAGGATTCAAGTCAAGAAATTCATCCATTGTTAATAGCCAGCGATAAACGCTATCTTTCTGGTTTGTAACGATAACAGCAAAGTGAACAAATGCGTGTTATTCGTTACTACTATTTAATGAAATCGCTATTAGAAATTGTAACTCTAAAGTAGCACTTATTATCAGTAATGACGCCCTTTTCCTGTTATCTAGTAATATTAGCAATATAGTTAGTGTAATTCTGTATGACTTTCATTGATATTATGACTTTGCGGGTTCGTAAAATTAAAAGTCTAGTTTGCAGAAATTCAAAATGCTCTTTATTTCCGTAGAAAGACTCTTTGTACAGCCCTTTGCAGCAGCAGAAATGCGTAACATACACAAATGCAACCTTCACGGTTCTCTGCCACACGTCCACACCGCTGCACACTCAATTCACAAGTCCATAAGCAACTGACTGCCCTCTGACTACCGCGCCGCTTATTTATAACAACCATCGTTTTTCAAAAGTTGTCGAAGCTTCACGGCCTTTCACGACGGCAGGCAAAGGAAGGGGAACTGTCCAGACATCTCTCTGTTTCTCTCTCTCTCTCTCTCTCTCTCTCTCTCTCTCTCTCTCTCTCTCTCTCTCTCTCTCTCTCTCTCTCTCTCTCTCTCTCTCTCTCTCAGCAAGTAACAAGCGCTCTTCTGCTCCGTGGGCGTGGCTTGTGCGCTATCTGTCTCTTTTACTCCCCATTTCTCTCTCTCTCTCTCTCTCTCTCTCTCTCTCTCTCTCTCTCTCTCTGCGTTCGCATACGTGTGGGCCGCAGCCCGCCACAAAACAATGTCTGTCGACAGTATATTCGTCTCACTGTGAAACGTTACAGCATATAATAATTCTAGTAAATTATACACTACTGTTTGTGAAAATTACAGCACCAAGAACGAATTATCTGAATAACTCCAAACTTGGTGAAAGTGTAGAAGAGCGCAAATAATGCAAAAAAATAAGTGATAAGGTTTGCAGAGAGAAGCGGCACACTTTGGCCGAGCAGGGCTCTTGCGTGTCAGTCCGACAAGGTTAGTGCTGCGCCCAGTGTAGTCAGTGGAGAGCTGACAAAGTGGAAACAATAAAGTGAGTGCCAGTTTGCCTCGTCGGCCTCAAAGGGAGCCATATCGGAATGTTGCTGTTAGTCTCTGACTTCAGGTTTAACCAACATAAAACGCTTGACCTTGGTGATGTTTGTAAAGCATTCTGATTTGCCGATTTATGTAATTCTTTTGTAACTGTAACAGGAGAAGGCCTTTACTTTTAAGTTAAATTCATTAACTTATTTATTGCAAGTGTCCGCTTTAGCATAACTATGTAGGTTTAACTAGCTTCTTAATATTCATAGTCGTTGGCCAGAATTTAAAACTATGTAGGTATCTTACTTTTAACTTATCGAAGTATTTGAAGTAGTTAATCATAATCAGTTTTAAATAACTGCTATAAGTGCTTAGCTAATTCAATACTAATTTTCACCAGATTTATTAACCTCATGAAGCATTGGGAGCAGAATGAGAAACCTGAGTTCATGGATGTAGCGTTCTCGTCGGAGAGGTCTATACAGGATGAACTGGACCGCATATCACAAGCCGAAATGTTTACCATCATCATCAGTTACTGTGTAATGTTCATATACATAGCAGTAGCATTGGGTCATGTAAGGAGTTTGAAGACATTGCTCGTAAGTATTCCAGAGATAAGGCTTCTTCCATTTCATTTTTGTTGAGAGACATATTATCCTGTGAAAGCACATACATGTACAGTCAAAATATCACGTGTTCCCAATTATGCAAAGTTTCTCTGTTTGCTGGAAATGATAAGTTTCGGTAACTATTCTCAACACTATACGAGTACAAAATGAATAAAAAAGTATCGATTATTTAGTTAATTATAGAATACATCACAGTAACATAAAAGTACCAATTATAAAGCCTTACTTTTACACAGTGCTTCGCACATGGTAAATGTATTACTTATATAAATGATTGCCCAAATAAGTCATTTTATAATATACATTTGTGTTTAGCTTATTCTGTAACAAGATATTGTTGAATTGCCTACTCCGATAAGAGAAAACAGACCGGTAATCAGAGGTATACCGTTGCACGTAATGAGTGAGTCTGCTCATTCTGTCAGTGTAGACCACAAAAATTAAAAGGAAGATACATTCAACGTACCCACCACAAGAAGGCAAGCAGGGCCTGAAGAGGGAGAGGAACTTGAACTGTTTATCTGCTCTGGTAGTGGATCTTACTACGAAATGAGTGTATAAGACTGCAGATCCATGCTGCTAGATCTAATGTACGTTTCAGTAACAGTGATAGGTATTATGCATGGGTCATTATGTGACAACACTGTGTTTTCGATGAACCTAATATCCTTATCATATCCAGAAGGCAATCATAAACACATCAAAAGTGATTACGTTCCACATTCCATCTTGTGGTGGACAGACATGCATCACGGAGCCCTACTATTATTTTACTTTAAACATGCTGGTTTTACAACAAGGAAAATTTCCGAAAAGAATTACCTACTGATTTTACGAAGTATCTTTTGTAAATACTGCAATGAATATTTCGATATTAAAATATTAGGGTTTAATAATCGCCATATGCATTTTGGAATGAGATTTTGTCCTCCTTTTGCTGCTTAAGTTCATCTCCATCGATTGTCTGAAGAAATGCTTATCCAAGGGCTCCAATAACTTTTAGTGAAAATGTCGCAAAAGCTAACCACATTCCTCGACTTTCGAATTGCATAAAAGCTATTAATTGAATGCCACTATAATTATGTTTACTTTCTGTATTAAATATAGCTGTATTTATTAATATGTATTAAAATACAAAAACAATGATTTCCTTTTTCAGATTTGAGGTTTTTCAATTGTTTTTTGGACACACTCAGGTTTTCAAAATATGTCACAGAAAGTATATTCTATCCAATTCTTCTGAAATTTTGTGACGTAGTTTCCCAACAAGCAAGAAATTAAATTTGTCATTTGTTTCATTTTTATTTTGAGCTGTTTTCGAGTTATTCCTTTTTAAAGCTGTATAGAACAAACAACAAAATTATTGAAATGATCTTATTTCAAACCTAAGCTATTTTGTTCTAAGGCCAGTAACACAAAATTATATGCATATTTGTACGGTATATTCTGATAAATGACATTGATTTTTTTAAAGAAGCAGAAGATAAAAGCAGATTTAACGTTCAATAACTTGGAAACTAAAATATAAATTGCACTAAAGTTTAAAACCCTCTTATATTAGTATAAGATATTGAAAGTAATATTTCAGCTGAATTGGCGAAATCGCCCTTTCAATTTTGCATTCTCTTAAGTGGGATTTTCTTTAATTAGTATTTATATATCATTAAAGATATAAAATATTTATCTCCATGAACACTGACTTAAATCTTCAGGTGGAGAGCAAGGTCACACTGGGACTTGGAGGCATTGTGGTAGTGCTTATGGCTGTAGTGTGTACTCTTGGAATTTTTGGTTATGCTGAGATTACCACTACTTTACTCACAATTGAGGTAAGTGAAGTACTACTATGAATCGCTAAAGCAGCACTTCCTAAATGAAACGTCTCCTATTTCTGCTCTTACTTTTGTAGTTAAACTTGCGCACCGACGAAACGGTTCATGCGCAACTAATACGGCAGAAGTACCAGTGTAGAGGAAGCAAGCGGCAAGACAAAACAAACCGTTATGAATGCGATACGTGCTTACTCCCTCACACTTTACGCTTCGAAATGTTTGAAAAATAAGTCATAATTTCTAGACGCAGTTATTTTGATTGAATATTTCGTTCATCCAAAAACTAATATGAATACGAGGGGGGGGGCCAAAAGAAACCGGACTCCTAGGGCGCTGCCACTCGTAGACGTAGTGCAGGGTTCTCACGCTAGATGGTGTTAGTAGAGACCTTCATGAAACAGCTGTGCAGACGGCGTCAGTGTAGAGCTGAACGTGTAAGTGTGGTATTGTGTTTCTCTGACTGTTGACAGGTTACCTCTGCGAAGTCGTTATGGCAACTTTAAATGAACAAAGAGTGTCAGTGAAATTTTGTTTCCGCTTAAAAAAAACTGCAACGCTGCAACGGAGAGACACCAAATGCTTCAGGAAGCTTTCCAGGAGGACGCTATGAGCCGCACACGGGTTTTCGAGTTGTTTGGGCGCTTAAAACGTGGTGAGATGTGTGTTGAAGACCAAGCTCGTTCTGGACGCCCTTCAACATCACGAAATGAGGAGAACATTGAAATGGTCCGCCAACAGATCAACGAGGTTCGTCACCAAACATTCGACCAAATTTCAGCAGCGACAGGAATCAGTTGGAGCTCGTGCCAGTGGATTTTGAGGGAGCATTTGTACATGAGACGTGTTGCTGCCAGATTTGTTCCGCGATTTCTCACACAAGAGCACAAAACCATCCGCATGAATGTGTGTCAGGACTTGAAAACAGAGATTGCACGTGATCCAAACTTCTTGAACAAAGTCATTACAGGGGATGAGATTTGGTGTTACGGGTATGACCCAGAAACCAAGCAAGCGTCAAGCCAGTGGAGGACTCCCAACTCTCCCAGACCAAAATAAACAAGGCAAGTGAGGTCAAATGTGAAGATGATGATCATTGTCGTTTTTGATGTTCGTGAAATTGTGCATCGAGAATTCGTACCCCCTGGCCAGACTGTTAACCAGCACTTTTACTTGGATTTTTTAAGGCGTCTGCAAGAGGATGTGAGGAGGAAACGCCCGGAACTTTGGCGATCAGGTGACTGGCTTCTGCATCACGACAACGCTCCAGCACACACGGCCTTACGAGTGACCCACTATTTGGCATCTCAGAGGTGGTCTGTCGTTCCCCACGCTCCGTATTCGCCGGACCTAGCCCCGTGTGACTTTTTCCTATTTCCACGAATGAAAAAAAAAAACTAAAAGGGGAGCGTTATGACGATGTGAAGGCGGTAAAAACAGCTTCGCAAAGGGTACTGGACAGTATCAAACTTGAAGAGTTCCAAACATGCTTCCAGTAGTGGGAAAAGAGACTTGACAAGTGCATCGTATCTAATGGAGAGTATTTTGAAGGTGACTGAAGTAATTTTGTAAAATGGTTCATCAATAAAGTTTTTATGACAACAATCCGGTTTCTGTTGGGCCCCCCGTCGTATAAATAATTTGTATAAATATCTGCACTTGGAGGGTTCAAAATTTGAAGCCAGTTACATTATATTGCAAAGGACAGATATAAAGGGCCATAATGCAACACCTCACCAGAACAAAAGACAAAAGTTTCAAAAGAGAAAATGAAGACTGTATAATATTTATTTCTTTAGTTTATATTTTTCAAATACTGCAGAAATGTATGTAATTTAAGTATCAATTTTTATTTCACTTCAATTGTATGAGTAGATTGGAGTATTTGGACGCAAAAGTCAGCAAAACTACGATATTTGCAGCTAAAAATAAGGTGTCCTAAAAGTGTACAGCAACCACATCATCATCATCATCATCATCATCGACGACGACAATAATAATACATAATCTTAAAAGAATGGTGGTTTTTGTTAGTCATTTTTAGCATCTCTACAATTCTGAATAACAGCAAAGGAAAATACATGCCGCATGTAGAAAAACAAGCCTCCAAGGCAACAAGAGCAATAATTTCTCCCTAAGATATATTAATAACCCTAATCCTTTCTTAATGCATGCGAATTTATATTGTGTTTAAGGTTTTAGGCAGGCATGCTAAAGACTTTTTATAAAGAGAAAACTATTAACATTAGAAATAAGTGAACTGATATCTTATACTGAGGGGTTTATGTTTCTCTAAGGTTGCAGATTGTCTTTCCCAAAGACTTGGTGGACTCAAATTTCAGAAATTTATTTCGTTACCTATGTTAAGAATTTATGCTTCTAGATTTGATGTTATTAAACTTTAAAGGACTAAAAATAAAGTAAAAAGGTTTTAATTTTAACCTATTATTTCGACGCAGGATTCTTCCACCAGCAAGTTCTTTTAGGCTGTGTGCTATTTCCGGATCTGGAAGAATGTCGAGGTGAGGTTATCAAAATTGCAGCTTCCGTTGCTGTATCACATCTTTGGCGTTTGCATCCGCTATTTGGAACAGTCAGAAATGTGGAAAATACAACTCGTAAGGAGTAGGGAATGTTTCTTTATAAAAAATCTCTAGAAATTGGACAATCATTTTATAAGGGAAATGGGAAGTAAATAAAATTAATTTGTTATAGAGGTTTAAATAGCTAACCCTACAATGTTGGGTGAACTAGAGAAAGATTAGAGTACTGGTCTCAGGAGTTATGATCTTTATGGAAAAAGTTTGGAGCCAAAAAAAAAAAAAAAAAAAAAGAGTCGTGGGATGCATTCACGATGTAGCTGTGGAATAAGAATGCAACAAACAAAATATGGGATTGTAGTATTCTGTATGTGCTTGGAGTTAAACAATCCAATAAAGGGAAGGTTTGGGTTAAGAACGTATAAGTAGGCCAACAAAAGAATATGAACAAATAATTATTAAGGAAAACAAAAACTAGAGGTTGAGTGTAAGTCTTTTAATGCAAGAGTACTATGGAAGATTATGAGGAGGTTCTTATAATAGGAACATGCTAATGTTTTAGGTTATGCCGTTCCTTGTGCTGGCTGTTGGAGTGGACAACATATTTATTCTTGTACATACCCATCAAAGGAATGAGCGACTCAAAGACGAAAGCTGTGCTCAGCATGTTGGTAGAACTTTGGGTCGTGTAGGACCTAGCATGTTGCTTACCAGTGTCTCCGAGTCTACGTGCTTCCTCTTGGGTAAGCTTTGTCCTATGTGTCAAGCACTTGTTTCAGTAAATTTAAAAACAAGCATTACAGAGTTTTGGATGCATTACTCTTAAACGTTACTATGAGGCTGTATTTTTCACTCCACATTAGTATTAGACACCTCTTAAATTGTAAATGCAGCTATTTCTTTAGTGAAACATCTTTGTCACCGTTACTGTCATGGTCAATACTGAAGTGAAACTTAACTTATCCATAACAAAATTGAATAGGTAAAAGACACCAATATTATGTTATGCCAAAAGCTAGTCACCGAGTGAAGTATTGTAACTCTGAAGCTCATCAAAAATATATTATTTACATTAGTGAGAAACCTGCGTTTCTAAACGCATTTTATGTTAAAATTCCAAATATGCAGAATTAATATGCTCATCATATACATATCACCTGCTTACTTATCCAGGTAAGAAAGCTTGAACAGCAGCATGCCAAAACATTCACCTAAGGGATGACAAATTAATTTGCAGGACAACTGCGGTTCGTGTGAATTGGTTGGTCATACAGAGTCTTATTGAAAGGGAAGTCAGTAAGTGCACTATTGGGTAATATATATAAAGACAAATGTTTCCTCTTAGTTTAAGCAGGGGAAACAGGTATATAATATTTGCAATTTCTTAAGTGCCATGTAAATATCCCGCGTTTTAGAACATATAGAGGTCATAAATTAATTAATGGCAACATGTGAATTCATAAGAAAGAAGTACTTCCTTGAATAGTCACGTTGCTGCTGTTCCAGCGTGAGTAAACCATCTTCACATTTCTGGGAGACGATGGATGCCATATACAGCATCCTGTACTAATCTTCGCACAGTTCGCTTTAGTTGGTGCTATAATTGACTGAGAGATTCTAAAGCAAACTCTTATACGTGTTAGTATCATTTTGCAGTAAAGGTAAAAACCAAAAGTTCTCATAGCTAGGGAATATGGAAGATGTTCCAACATTTCTCAGATGAATCTGCAAAATAAATTAGCCACAGCGTCAGCCATACGAGAGCCAGCACCGTCATGTAGCACATGATGACAATTCAAGAGATTTGGATGTTTAGGGACCTTAGTTGGTGACAAATGATGTTTCAGAAAGTAACTATAATATGCACCGTTCTCACTGTTGCTCATAGGAGCTGAACGAATAACGACAATGTTAAGTGAGATCCATCAGTCGTCAGTGAGGGCAAGCCACCGTAACTCTTTTTATTAGATTAATATTTGAGTCTTAAAAACCTCCTCCCATTACGGGGTAGTAGTTGTGGAAGCGCCAGTGATCCACCACACCAAGTGCTACTATCTATCCAGTTTACTACCGGAGAGCATAGGGGCATCTCGAACACCACCTGGTCGCTATGCCAGTTCAAACGTACCCAATCAGGAACCAATGCTCGCCGAGACAAACCCAATTCGAGCAGCTTATCAGGAAGATGTATTACAAGTAATGGGGTTCCGGCAGTTGAAGAGTGACTTAACAATGAATATCACTAAAATCATAATGACTTTAAGTAGATCCTGTTCTTACGACACTCTGGTTATGAGAAACATCGTGTCACCACTCATTTAGTTTTGAATTTTGGTTCTAGCCTCAAAACCCAGGTGTTATCTAAAGTTATGATATGTCAATGAAAATACTCATCTTCAGGTTCATAGCGTAAGGTTGTGCGGAACCTGTCGAGTGCAGATATTTCTCACCTTTAACTTCTTCTTAAGAACATGCAGAAACGTACTAGTAGCAATTCCAATGTTCCTTGATAGCTCAATATAAGTCCAACAACGGCGTTGTTCCATCAGTGCTGTCACAGCGTTCACATGCACATAATTAGTTCCTGACTGCTGTCAGTTACATTTTTGATAAATATCTTACCGTTTCTGTGAAATGCACACGCCCACCTATAGCCAGAAAATATATCTATGATAAGGATTCACTATCACAAGTTTCCAGTGGCACAACTTGTCATTGTCAAGAATTCCTTACCTCATGCATTATGAATTTTAAACAAGCATTTTTTTATATTTACTAAACTTTCAAGGCACTACAGATTAACAGTACATAAATTAATATTCTTACAAATATATTTTTAATAAGATTAATGTCTCCAAAATCATAGATAATAAACATCAGATGCCTTTATTTTCTCATTATTATTAGTATGCATAATGACCGTAGATAGCTCTACATACATTGTTGCCATTAATTATTGCACGACCTACTGACCAAGCGGTCGTCTAGTGTACACAGGAAGCAAGTACTTGTAGAGTATGTTGTTTTGAGCAAGTTTCCGCGCCATCGTAGTTACGAAACCTAAGTTGAAAAGGAAATAGATCGAAAGGAAATGTGGTAAATGGGAAACTAACCGGGAATTCGTCTATGAACTTGCAGAAACTACGGTGATCAATGGTAAAAATGGACAGTCGCTAGCAGATTCACATCACTGTAGAGAAAAATAACTTAATAAAGTAGTAACAAGCATTTATCTTCAAATTTTGCCATTTCCTGCAGATAATCACATCTGTGATCTCTTAAGCAAAAAAAGGACTTTCGCTGCGGTTTTTAGCCTTGCAAATAGGAATAGGGATACATAACGTCCTCCATTGTTAAATCATATCGGACGATAAATGGAATGGGCTTAGAGATATCTATCATTCGTCTTTCAGGATAAGGGAAAACACCGGAAAAAGACTTATCAAGGTAACTCACCATGACCAAGATTCGAAATCGTGATCTCTAGCATCTAGACATGCTACCATCTACGCTACCTAGGCGAACGAATAGGGTATAGTGCTAATTCAAGGTGTTCCTTAACTTAAATAAAGTTTCTTCTGAATTTAATCCCCTTGTCTTGGGGAAGTACTTGTAAGAAAGTGTCATGTAGTTAAACACATCTCACGGTCAATTCTGAATTTGCCGAGAACATAAAATCCTTAAAAGGTGTGTTAGTACTGTGTCGCATTGCTGAATTCGTCTGCCTTCACGCATCAAACATCCACTCCTTGCAAGTGCTACTACATTGTTGCCTATAGAAATCATTCACTACAGCGAAAATCGTAGTTTATTAACAGTTTGTGCTTTAACTTCAGCAAGTCTCTACCACCACGACTAGCCCTTTCTCAAATAATACTAAGGTTATTCTGAATCAATTTAGTTTTTTAAGGTTCCACGCGTGTTAATGGATTATTATTATTATTATTATTATTATTATTATTATTATTATTATTATTATTACTACTACTACTACTACTACTACTACTACTACTACTACTACTACTACTACTACTACTACTACTACTACTACTACTACTACTACTACTACTACTACTACTACTACTACTACTACTACTACTACTACTACTACTACTACTACTACTACTACTACTACTACTACTACTACTACTACTACTACTACTACTACTACTACTACTACTACTACTACTACTACTACTACTACTACTACTACTACTACTACTACTACTACTACTACTACTACTACTACTACTACTACTACTACTACTACTACTACTACTACTACTACTACTACTACTACTACTACTACTACTACTACTACTACTACTACTACTACTACTACTACTACTACTACTACTACTACTACTACTACTACTACTACTACTACTACTACTACTACTACTACTACTACTACTACTACTACTACTACTACTACTACTACTACTACTACTACTACTACTACTACTACTACTACTACTACTACTACTACTACTACTACTACTACTACTACTACTACTACTACTACTACTACTACTACTACTACTACTACTACTACTACTACTACTACTACTACTACTACTACTACTACTACTACTACTACTACTACTACTACTACTACTACTACTACTACTACTACTACTACTACTACTACTACTACTACTACTACTACTACTACTACTACTACTACTACTACTACTACTACTACTACTACTACTACTACTACTACTACTACTACTACTACTACTACTACTACTACTACTACTACTACTACTACTACTACTACTACTACTACTACTACTACTACTACTACTACTACTACTACTACTACTACTACTACTACTACTACTACTACTACTACTACTACTACTACTACTACTACTACTACTACTACTACTACTACTACTACTACTACTACTACTACTACTACTACTACTACTACTACTACTACTACTACTACTACTACTACTACTACTACTACTACTACTACTACTACTACTACTACTACTACTACTACTACTACTACTACTACTACTACTACTACTACTACTACTACTACTACTACTACTACTACTACTACTACTACTACTACTACTACTACTACTACTACTACTACTACTACTACTACTACTACTACTACTACTACTACTACTACTACTACTACTACTACTACTACTACTACTACTACTACTACTACTACTACTACTACTACTACTACTACTACTACTACTACTACTACTACTACTACTACTACTACTACTACTACTACTACTACTACTACTACTACTACTACTACTACTACTACTACTACTACTACTACTACTACTACTACTACTACTACTACTACTACTACTACTACTACTACTACTACTACTACTACTACTACTACTACTACTACTACTACTACTACTACTACTACTACTACTACTACTACTACTACTACTACTACTACTACTACTACTACTACTACTACTACTACTACTACTACTACTACTACTACTACTACTACTACTACTACTACTACTACTACTACTACTACTACTACTACTACTACTACTACTACTACTACTACTACTACTACTACTACTACTACTACTACTACTACTACTACTACTACTACTACTACTACTACTACTACTACTACTACTACTACTACTACTACTACTACTACTACTACTACTACTACTACTACTACTACTACTACTACTACTACTACTACTACTACTACTACTACTACTACTACTACTACTACTACTACTACTACTACTACTACTACTACTACTACTACTACTACTACTACTACTACTACTACTACTACTACTACTACTACTACTACTACTACTACTACTACTACTACTACTACTACTACTACTACTACTACTACTACTACTACTACTACTACTACTACTACTACTACTACTACTACTACTACTACTACTACTACTACTACTACTACTACTACTACTACTACTACTACTACTACTACTACTACTACTACTACTACTACTACTACTACTACTACTACTACTACTACTACTACTACTACTACTACTACTACTACTACTACTACTACTACTACTACTACTACTACTACTACTACTACTACTACTACTACTACTACTACTACTACTACTACTACTACTACTACTACTACTACTACTACTACTACTACTACTACTACTACTACTACTACTACTACTACTACTACTACTACTACTACTACTACTACTACTACTACTACTACTACTACTACTACTACTACTACTACTACTACTACTACTACTACTACTACTACTACTACTACTACTACTACTACTACTACTACTACTACTACTACTACTACTACTACTACTACTACTACTACTACTACTACTACTACTACTACTACTACTACTACTACTACTACTACTACTACTACTACTACTACTACTACTACTACTACTACTACTACTACTACTACTACTACTACTACTACTACTACTACTACTACTACTACTACTACTACTACTACTACTACTACTACTACTACTACTACTACTACTACTACTACTACTACTACTACTACTACTACTACTACTACTACTACTACTACTACTACTACTACTACTACTACTACTACTACTACTACTACTACTACTACTACTACTACTACTACTACTACTACTACTACTACTACTACTACTACTACTACTACTACTACTACTACTACTACTACTACTACTACTACTACTACTACTACTACTACTACTACTACTACTACTACTACTACTACTACTACTACTACTACTACTACTACTACTACTACTACTACTACTACTACTACTACTACTACTACTACTACTACTACTACTACTACTACTACTACTACTACTACTACTACTACTACTACTACTACTACTACTACTACTACTACTACTACTACTACTACTACTACTACTACTACTACTACTACTACTACTACTACTACTACTACTACTACTACTACTACTACTACTACTACTACTACTACTACTACTACTACTACTACTACTACTACTACTACTACTACTACTACTACTACTACTACTACTACTACTACTACTACTACTACTACTACTACTACTACTACTACTACTACTACTACTACTACTACTACTACTACTACTACTACTACTACTACTACTACTACTACTACTACTACTACTACTACTACTACTACTACTACTACTACTACTACTACTACTACTACTACTACTACTACTACTACTACTACTACTACTACTACTACTACTACTACTACTACTACTACTACTACTACTACTACTACTACTACTACTACTACTACTACTACTACTACTACTACTACTACTACTACTACTACTACTACTACTACTACTACTACTACTACTACTACTACTACTACTACTACTACTACTACTACTACTACTACTACTACTACTACTACTACTACTACTACTACTACTACTACTACTACTACTACTACTACTACTACTACTACTACTACTACTACTACTACTACTACTACTACTACTACTACTACTACTACTACTACTACTACTACTACTACTACTACTACTACTACTACTACTACTACTACTACTACTACTACTACTACTACTACTACTACTACTACTACTACTACTACTACTACTACTACTACTACTACTACTACTACTACTACTACTACTACTACTACTACTACTACTACTACTACTACTACTACTACTACTACTACTACTACTACTACTACTACTACTACTACTACTACTACTACTACTACTACTACTACTACTACTACTACTACTACTACTACTACTACTACTACTACTACTACTACTACTACTACTACTACTACTACTACTACTACTACTACTACTACTACTACTACTACTACTACTACTACTACTACTACTACTACTACTACTACTACTACTACTACTACTACTACTACTACTACTACTACTACTACTACTACTACTACTACTACTACTACTACTACTACTACTACTACTACTACTACTACTACTACTACTACTACTACTACTACTACTACTACTACTACTACTACTACTACTACTACTACTACTACTACTACTACTACTACTACTACTACTACTACTACTACTACTACTACTACTACTACTACTACTACTACTACTACTACTACTACTACTACTACTACTACTACTACTACTACTACTACTACTACTACTACTACTACTACTACTACTACTACTACTACTACTACTACTACTACTACTACTACTACTACTACTACTACTACTACTACTACTACTACTACTACTACTACTACTACTACTACTACTACTACTACTACTACTACTACTACTACTACTACTACTACTACTACTACTACTACTACTACTACTACTACTACTACTACTACTACTACTACTACTACTACTACTACTACTACTACTACTACTACTACTACTACTACTACTACTACTACTACTACTACTACTACTACTACTACTACTACTACTACTACTACTACTACTACTACTACTACTACTACTACTACTACTACTACTACTACTACTACTACTACTACTACTACTACTACTACTACTACTACTACTACTACTACTACTACTACTACTACTACTACTACTACTACTACTACTACTACTACTACTACTACTACTACTACTACTACTACTACTACTACTACTACTACTACTACTACTACTACTACTACTACTACTACTACTACTACTACTACTACTACTACTACTACTACTACTACTACTACTACTACTACTACTACTACTACTACTACTACTACTACTACTACTACTACTACTACTACTACTACTACTACTACTACTACTACTACTACTACTACTACTACTACTACTACTACTACTACTACTACTACTACTACTACTACTACTACTACTACTACTACTACTACTACTACTACTACTACTACTACTACTACTACTACTACTACTACTACTACTACTACTACTACTACTACTACTACTACTACTACTACTACTACTACTACTACTACTACTACTACTACTACTACTACTACTACTACTACTACTACTACTACTACTACTACTACTACTACTACTACTACTACTACTACTACTACTACTACTACTACTACTACTACTACTACTACTACTACTACTACTACTACTACTACTACTACTACTACTACTACTACTACTACTACTACTACTACTACTACTACTACTACTACTACTACTACTACTACTACTACTACTACTACTACTACTACTACTACTACTACTACTACTACTACTACTACTACTACTACTACTACTACTACTACTACTACTACTACTACTACTACTACTACTACTACTACTACTACTACTACTACTACTACTACTACTACTACTACTACTACTACTACTACTACTACTACTACTACTACTACTACTACTACTACTACTACTACTACTACTACTACTACTACTACTACTACTACTACTACTACTACTACTACTACTACTACTACTACTACTACTACTACTACTACTACTACTACTACTACTACTACTACTACTACTACTACTACTACTACTACTACTACTACTACTACTACTACTACTACTACTACTACTACTACTACTACTACTACTACTACTACTACTACTACTACTACTACTACTACTACTACTACTACTACTACTACTACTACTACTACTACTACTACTACTACTACTACTACTACTACTACTACTACTACTACTACTACTACTACTACTACTACTACTACTACTACTACTACTACTACTACTACTACTACTACTACTACTACTACTACTACTACTACTACTACTACTACTACTACTACTACTACTACTACTACTACTACTACTACTACTACTACTACTACTACTACTACTACTACTACTACTACTACTACTACTACTACTACTACTACTACTACTACTACTACTACTACTACTACTACTACTACTACTACTACTACTACTACTACTACTACTACTACTACTACTACTACTACTACTACTACTACTACTACTACTACTACTACTACTACTACTACTACTACTACTACTACTACTACTACTACTACTACTACTACTACTACTACTACTACTACTACTACTACTACTACTACTACTACTACTACTACTACTACTACTACTACTACTACTACTACTACTACTACTACTACTACTACTACTACTACTACTACTACTACTACTACTACTACTACTACTACTACTACTACTACTACTACTACTACTACTACTACTACTACTACTACTACTACTACTACTACTACTACTACTACTACTACTACTACTACTACTACTACTACTACTACTACTACTACTACTACTACTACTACTACTACTACTACTACTACTACTACTACTACTACTACTACTACTACTACTACTACTACTACTACTACTACTACTACTACTACTACTACTACTACTACTACTACTACTACTACTACTACTACTACTACTACTACTACTACTACTACTACTACTACTACTACTACTACTACTACTACTACTACTACTACTACTACTACTACTACTACTACTACTACTACTACTACTACTACTACTACTACTACTACTACTACTACTACTACTACTACTACTACTACTACTACTACTACTACTACTACTACTACTACTACTACTACTACTACTACTACTACTACTACTACTACTACTACTACTACTACTACTACTACTACTACTACTACTACTACTACTACTACTACTACTACTACTACTACTACTACTACTACTACTACTACTACTACTACTACTACTACTACTACTACTACTACTACTACTACTACTACTACTACTACTACTACTACTACTACTACTACTACTACTACTACTACTACTACTACTACTACTACTACTACTACTACTACTACTACTACTACTACTACTACTACTACTACTACTACTACTACTACTACTACTACTACTACTACTACTACTACTACTACTACTACTACTACTACTACTACTACTACTACTACTACTACTACTACTACTACTACTACTACTACTACTACTACTACTACTACTACTACTACTACTACTACTACTACTACTACTACTACTACTACTACTACTACTACTACTACTACTACTACTACTACTACTACTACTACTACTACTACTACTACTACTACTACTACTACTACTACTACTACTACTACTACTACTACTACTACTACTACTACTACTACTACTACTACTACTACTACTACTACTACTACTACTACTACTACTACTACTACTACTACTACTACTACTACTACTACTACTACTACTACTACTACTACTACTACTACTACTACTACTACTACTACTACTACTACTACTACTACTACTACTACTACTACTACTACTACTACTACTACTACTACTACTACTACTACTACTACTACTACTACTACTACTACTACTACTACTACTACTACTACTACTACTACTACTACTACTACTACTACTACTACTATTATTATTATTATTATTATTATTATTATTATATGTAGCATCTAGTTTCCAACTTGTTCTAATTAAACGTTATGCTTATATTGCAGGAACTCTATCTGATATGCCAGCAGTAAACACATTCGCATTAAATGCTGCAGTTGCTCTCATCATAGATTTCTTCTTGCAGATCACTTGCTTCATAGGTCTTTTGGCATTGGATGAACAACGACATTGGGTAAGTTTTTCTTCCCTTCAAAAAAATAAATTAAAATAATATGAACGAAAGATATATGGTAAAAGCATTACAAAGTATTCGTTTATATTATGTATACATATGGCAAACGCTAATTTTGCACGCATCCCAATATCGTAATCCGAGACACCTACTAATAATTATAGTCTCCTAGCTATAATCTTTGCTGGAAATGAAAAGTGGAACAAAAACGGCTGTATATTATAAATGATGAATCAATGCATGTAAAAAAGGAATTGCAGATATTTATTTTATTTATTTATTTATTGTTATCTGAAAAGGTTCCCAGAGCCATAGCTCATGCTAGGGAACAGTACAAAAATATATAAAATGATGGCAAACAGCCCTTAACAATACTTATATTACATTTTTAGAGTAGGAATGAATTACCGTACAAGAATAACATATATGAAACATACAAAGATACAGACATTCACTATAACTCAAGAAATAATAGTAACAAAGAACTTAACAGAAAAATAAAAGCTACATATTCTATGGGACATTAATCCATATTAATTTTTAAACAGTTCAGCTTTCAAACCAGCTATAAATGTGTAACACTTTATCAGCTATCAATATATGCCTTCAGTAAATTTTCAGCAACTTTCCTTTTAAAACCTTTTATGTTCCTGCAGCCTTTCAGTTCCAGTGGCAGTGCATTATATAAGTTGATAACGTGTGAGGTTAAGCTGTTCAAGCGATAAGTAGAAGTGTTCACTGTTGGTTTTGTTAAGTTTCCTTTATTTCTTGTATTATATATATGTGAGGAGCTTTCAAATGTTAGATTGGACTTTAGAAGATTATTTTTTATTTTGTGGAGATATGTTAGCAAGGACAACTCTATGTTTAGTTGTAATGGTAAAATGTTAGTTACATGGTAGAGTGTTTTTGTGTTTGTTCTAAAGGGTAGATTGTAGATTATTTTCAAGGCACGATTTTGAAGTACTTCGAGGTCATGAATTAAATATTTAACAGAGTTACCCCATAAGATGTTTAAGTAATCCAAATGAGATTGAATTAAAACATGGTAGATACTTCGTAAATGATTTACACTGAATCCTTTGAATTTCAGCCTGTGAATTACAGCTAACACAGGAAGAATCTTATTTTTTACATGCATGATATGGTCCTTCCATGTGAGCGTACTGTCTAGAATCAAACCTAGATATGTGATTTTTGTTACTCTTTCAATCACTGCGTTATCAACATGTATCTTGTTATTTACTACTGGTACGTATGATCTTTTATGAAATAACATATATTTTGTTTTACAGACATTTAATGTTAACTTATTGCCCTTAAACCAGCTATTCAATGCATTCAGGTCTTGCTGTATGTCATATATCAGCTGGTGCTCAGAGCTATCTATATATAACAAACATATATCATCAGCAAACATAGTCAATTTACCTTTTAGTCTTAAACATCCTATGTCATTTATAAAAATTAGGAATAATATAGGACCTAATACAGAACCTTGTGGAACACCATGATGAATTACTGATAGAGAACTGGAAATGTTGTTCATATTTACAAATTGTTTCCTATTACTGAGATAATTCTGAAACCAGTTGAGAGGAAGTCCTCTTACACCAGCATGCTCAAGTTTATTTAGTAATAAAGTATGATCTACAGTGTCAAAAGCCTTTTTAGGTCAATAAATAAACCAGCAGCTAAACAATTTCTATCCAGAGCTCTTTGAATAGGTACGATAATATCTACCGTGGCAGCAAGAGTACTAGATTTGTTAATAAATACATACTGATGATTGTGAAAAAAGTTGTGTTTTTCTAGATGATGTAATAACCTAACTTTTACTACTTTTTCCAGAATTTTGGCAAATACAGGAATAATACTTATTGGTCTGTAATTATCCATAATTACTCTATCACCTGTCTTATAAATTGGGACAACTCGTGTGATTTTACAACCATCAGGTACTGAACCTGAACTAAGTGATAAATTAATAAAGGTTACAATGTGTGGAACCAAACTGTACTTGCACTTTGTTAACAATTCATTTGATAAAATATTATCTGTTTTATTACCTTTGTTTTTTATTGTTGCTATCATTTTTAGAACCTCATTATTATCTGTTGGATATAGAAAAAGACTATTTGGTACTGAACTATAGGGTGGTGGAGTATATTGTGTAGTTATACATATCTTCACTAACTGATCAGCTATATTTACAAAGTATTGGTTAAAAGATTCACATATTTCTAATTGATTTACTATTTTTTGATTACCTACCATTATTGTTTCTATTTGATTGGAATGTACTGGGGTTTTATTTCTTAAGATTCCATTTATTGTCATCCATATCTTTTTTGGATCATAGGAGTTATTCAGTTTATTTGAGTAATATGCTTCTTGAAGTTCCCTTTTCATTTTAGTTACTTCATTTGCACACTTTTTGTACAGTTCAATTGCTATCGGAGAGGGAAATTTGCATTTTGTTTTGCTATACAGTAAGTTTTTCTTTTTAACCAGAGCGAAAAAGTTACTATTAACCCATGGTTTATGTGTCAGTTTATTTGACACAACCTTTCGGCACCTGTAGGAGCAGACTGAAGCCCCTTCCTTTATAAACTGCAATAATGAGTTATAATATTCATTAGGGTCATTTGTGACACAGTTAAATCCAGTATTTTGTATAAATAAGGAAAGTTTATTATGATTTATAGTGTTAAATTCTTGAATTGACATTCTGGTATTGATATACTTATCATGAAGGGCCTTGCAAAGATGTTCTTTTATGTCGATTATAAGTATGTTATGGTCACTGATATCATGCATTATGTTAGATATAGATATTGGGGTATCATTGTTATTGATAAGTACATGGTCAATTAGTGTAGCTGAGCTTTTGCCTATTCTTGTTGGATATATTTTATTACCTTGTATAAAATTGAAACTTGTAATTAGTGTATTATAGTTATCAAGACTTTTACTCTGAGTGAGGTAATTAATATTTACATCGCCTATGATCATGGCTGATTTTGCAAGCTTCCTACACAGTACAGTTTCCATATCAGTGAGAAAGTTGCCAGTATTTTGATCATTAGGATTATAAACTGCAATGATATCAAGTGTTATTAGATCCCTTTTTAGGTTTATGTGTAGGATACTGTGGTCACTGTTTACTATGTTTTGTACAGACGTTTTCCATACATCTCTAATATACACTGAAATTCCACCTCCTGTCATTTTCCTTATAACATGATGTGCATAAAAATTTTTTATATTAAAAAAGTTAATTATGTTTTCCCTGAGCCAGTTTTCTGCTATGACAATTACATCTACTTTAGTTATTGTTGCCACAAGAAGCTCAATATCATCTAATTTGTTTACAATAGACCTAGCATTCAGGTACACAATTCTTACCTTTGGGCTCGGTTGAGATCTTGTAATGTTTAAATAATCATCTACAGAATCATATTTGAACTCACCTATAATGTTATCACAATCACACATGAAAGGTACAAATATTGCACTTCATCACAAAATAGAAACCTAAGACACTGCACTTCACTGAGCTTCTCTTGTTTCGTTCTGCACTGCTGCTGTGGTTTTTGTATTATTTGAGGTTATCTTGTTTTCATATGCCAGAAGGTGATTCTTCCCCATGATCCTTATTGAAGGTCCAAACTGTTTTTCTCGTATGAAGATTTTGCCATCCCTGGTCCACGCTCCTACTATCTTCCCTTCTCTCCTTTATGAAGAATCCATATCCTTTATGAAGAATGAAGGGGCAAACACATCATGTTTTCAAAGAAAGATAGAAACATGACCACTAATCTATAACACAAATAGAAACTTTAAATATTCCTAAACAAAATTAGAGCAGTATTTTATTTCTCTCAGTTACTAAATTTGTTTTATTCATGCAACATAAATGAATATTTGTTTTTTATCTCCTATAGAGATTAATACTTTAACAGCAATTCTCAATACACATCATTTTACTGTAGTTATAAATATTAGACAATTGCCAAACTGTCCTTTTAAATGGATGTATTAATTTTATTCTTCGTATCCTAATGAACCTGAATCAATATTGAATACCGAAATCTCTTCTTTGACATTCCTATCCCACAAGCAGTTATGTTAAAATATATCCGCAAGCAAATACTCCTTAATAATTCCAAATACTGCAATTTGAAGTAAATGTTTCATTTAAATTGTTATATATGTAGGTTTTACCTCGTTTGAACAAAGACGCTTTGATGTCAAAGACAAGGTTTCCCATATCCTGAAAGCTGAATGTCTAGCAACTCTAAGCTGTATGGACCTTGGGCAGTCTTGAGCATCATTTCATTCATCGTCTAGTATTCTTAACATTGAAGGAATTCGGAGTAACTGATATGGAAGTTATACTCCAAATGTTTCAGTTCTGCACCCATTTATAAAGTGAGAACAATTCTGGTAGCTGTGGTCTTGTGAAACTCTTATATTTTACAAATAGTGCAGAGTGCTCAGTAGACCAACTGCCTTGAATTCGTGCAGCCAGTTGAGGTGGTCTGGATATGCTCATTTGAACATAAATGCTACAAGATACATATTGCGCTGCACCATTTTGCTGAGCATATGGGGAACTTTGGATCGTACTTTTCTCTGGAATCATTCTGTGTTTTGGGTATGTTGTCTGCTACGAGAATCCACAAAATAAACACTATAGTTACGTCCGGTGCCAAAACTTAGTTTCAAAGGAAGTTGTATGCTTTTGAACAGTTATTCACTGGTTTCCTTCTTGTCAGAATGTATTCTTTCATTGCAGTTATTCTTTTACTTCACTGTCATGTTTTTGTTCAGTCCTGATGGACATGTTTTCCGTGCTTCCACATTCTAAGCCTCTGAAAATTCACTACTCCACAATCATGACTGCAATTGTACTTTATTTGCCCACCTTTGCCTCATTGATTTCAACTGTAAAATCTGCTTTTTGTTCTGGAAGCACCGGTCCAAGTAAACTTTGCTGGAGGTGGTAATAGTGTATCTTAGAGTGTGAAGGCCGCGCCGTGGCTCAGTGGTTAGACTGCTTGGCTCTCACCAAGGTGGCCCGGGTTCGATCCCAGGCGACCGCAAAGTGAGATTTGTAGTGGACAACACGGCGCTGGGGCGGGTTTTCTCCAGGACCTCCGGTTTCCCCCGCCATCTCATTCCATCGGTGCTTCATCTCATGTATAATCAGTGTCACCGCCTGCGGTGCCGTATGTAGTAAAAGCGAACGTTAAATACTACACATTTAGAGTATGAAGATATTTCTAAATCACGCTCCGAGTAGATTTATTGTGATATATCTTGTGAAAGCCGGTACACTACAAATAGACTTACTGTTTCAATTGTTATGCTGTCATACCGTTAAGGTTTGTGGTAATAAAACCATATTATAGAAGAAACTCTCCATTATAAGTCTTTTTATCCATATGAGAAAGTAAGATTTCATAATAAAAATTTTCCTCCATGTCTATCACTTTTGGGTGTTATACCAGTAGGTATTGCATTTCACCTAAAAATATGATACCTAGTTTTCATTGAAAATATACGTTTTGAGGCATCCTGAATAAAACACAAATTAGAAAAAAAATCTTAGAAGATGAAAACGATCAATGATGACTACAAAATGATACCTGATCAAGGAAAAAGTATTTATATGGTAAAAATCGCTATAAGTGGGCATTACAGGAGCACACCAAGTCATAATATTATCCCCTTGCCTGCATTGCGCTTTCTTGGAGCAACTGGAGGTGAAACCGGCTGTAAGACTCTCTGGAATTAAATGTTTCCTTCCGTAATGATGCACTTAATCCTACGTTTGACCAATACAAAATTGGGTAAAGTGCTAGACAAATATCGTCGTAAGGACGGTTCTGAAATACAGGATGTTACCCAATCTGAGTTTGAGGCTTTTCTGGAATTGCTGATGTACACTAATGCCCTCAAGTCAAATGATGGGAATATATAGGTAGCATCTTCGTTTTCTTCAAAGAGAAATATTTCTTATTATGTTTGCAAAGAGATCCATAAATCTCTTATACGTGAGATTTGACAATCCTGATGACGGAGTACAAAGACGTCTGGACGATCCAGTGGCACATATATCCTAGCTGTTGAACATACTCACTGAAACTCGCAGAAAACTTATTAAATTGAAACCATGCCTGTGTAGACGAGATTCTAATGATTTTAAGAGGACGACACAAGTTGGAGATGCTTATGCTCTGAATATCTGCAACATATGTGCTAAATATGAAGTGCCTGACTGGTGTAAGAACAAGTTACTTTCATGTTACATGTATGCTAGCAAAGGCACTGTTGGCTTTGGGCTTTTGGCAGAAGACAAAAGGTTCGGAAATTCATCACAAGCAGTTCATTTGTTAAAGTAAATTGAAGGAACCAACAGAAAAAGAAGTTTTGAAAATTAATTGGTGTACATCCGTGGAGCTGGCTGAAAAGTTGAGATCGAAGCAAATAACTGTATCGGAAGAGGGAAGAACAAGAGGGAAATCCCCAAGGAATTCCTGCTATCTAAAACAAGGAAATGGGTTCGAAACTGTACGTAATTACCAACTGCCTTACCCTTCTTTTCTATGTCCCCACAAAAAATAGATCCGCCATCTTGATTTCATCGGTGTACCACAACAAAGGAGATCCTACAGAATCCGGAGAGCCTGAAATAATAGAAACACACAACACTACGAATTGAGGTGTTGATAGTCTTGATTAGAAATTTTCTGCTAATGTCTGTGTTCTGTATCATTCCTATCCAAGAAATTCTCAATTTTCAAAACTGGATTTTCTCAAATCATTAGCATTCGAACTAATAAAGGTTTACATGCGGAAAATAATTCAGAATGACAGAATTCCAAGAGAAATTCAGGCTTGCATATCAAAAATCCTTATGTCCTTACACTTGAAAACCAGAGCAGAAATTTGAAACACGCAAAACTTATTGACTGTGTCCAGCAGCAAAGAAGAGAACTTCTTACGATTATTTCTAATGCAGGATACCAGTGTGTTTGGAGTATACCAGAAATGTGTATGTAAGTTATGCCGTAGATGACCAGTTCGTTGCCCGCCTCGGTAGCGTAGATGGTAGCATGTCTGCCTCACGTTCAAGAGGTCCCGAGTTCGAATCTCGGTCAGGGTGAGTTACCTGGATAAGGTTTTCCGGGGTTTTCCCTTATCCTTAAACACGAATGTCGGGTAACTCTGAGCTCCTTGGACCCTGGACTCATTTGAGCATCGTTTCACGCAATTCAATAACCGTCCGATATGACTTAACGTTGGAGGACGTAAATTACAAAAAAAAAAAAAAAAAAAAAAATAGTTCGTTGCAATGTGGACCTTAGGAAAGGGAAAGAAAACTAATAGTTTACCTTATGTACGTTTTATCTGACAGAGATATAACATGTGTTGATATATATATTTCTGCAATTAGTGGAAATTAACCGTTCTTCCATACTAGAGGTAGTGTTAAATTGAAAAATGTAATGCTATACCCTGGATTTGAACCACGGATCTTCCAGTATCCATCTGGTAGTTCTTAACCATTGATTTACCATGGTCAACGTGCTGTCATGACATTAAATTCTCCAATTGAGTCGTATTTTCCGGTAAACCGCTAGAGACTCTCATATGCAATTAGACTTACTGTGCTGTAAGTACTTAAGCCCCAAGTTTCATAGTTAAACCACTATTAAGTAAATTGATGAAACAGTTGGAGAATTTAAGGTCATGTCGACATGTTGGCCATAGTAGCTCAGTGGTTAAGAGCAACCAGACGGAAGAGGAGATCTGTGTTTCAAATCTCCACTATGGCATTGGACTTTTCAGTCTGACTCTACCTATTCTGCAAGTAGTGTTTGTTATTAAACCTATATTAGTACAGTTTTACAAATAAGTTATTGCATAGTGCGAGTGTAAAGAAAAAGTGAAGTGTTTACCTTCTTTTGCACTGCATTAAAAGGTTGTGTACAACAACGTTCACAGTTTACAGATATATTAGTGGCAACATATATGAAATTATTACTAAAATGTCCTTCTTCAAACACAATATGAATTTAAATAACATATGATGCATTTTTAAACAGCATATGAACATATAGGACGTCTCAGAGACGTTACCTCAACAGTTATAGGGATACGCAATGTATAATCCCTAGATTTTAATTGGCCGAGATGTATTTTATATATTCATTTAATACTTTTGTGTATTCAAAGTTAGTTCTTTAAATACTCTCACGTGTCCTCAACTGAACATTTTTACATCTGCATGGTTTAGTCGGGGATGTAGTAAAGCACGTTACTAATTAGTGGAAATTGTTTGAACACTAGGTTGGTCGATGGGACATCTTTTGCTGCATAAAAAGCTCCAATGCGCCAATTAAGAGTGGCGGTGAACAGAGCCTACTATCTGGTGTATTCCAGAAGATATACGCACCGTTACTGCTTCGAGTGCCTTTGGTACGACCTGTCATTTTGCTGGTTTTTCTTCTATGGCTCTGCTCCAGCATTGCAGTGTTTCCTCAAGTAGAGCTGGGTTTGGACCAAGAACTCTCCATGCCAGAAGACTCCTACGTCCTCAAGTACTTTATTGTAAGTATATTATTTACTTGTTAAATATTTTTGAAGCTCTATAGGGATGTCAAGTATGTCGAATTCTAGGTTAGTATTCCACTGCTCCAATTATTGCCGTTCTATTATTTCCTTGAAAGAAGAAATCATTTTGTAATTAGATAACTTACGGGACAAGAAAGGAGTATTTATTTAGTTTCGGGCAGATTACCATTCAGGTACAAGGCTAGGACTTAACTTGTACACTGGGTACCACACAAAGTAACGACTTGTACACCTCGGGACGTTTCTCCTACTCTGAATAACATGACCAGTAGCTGATTCATTTTTATTGACACTGCTACTGCTAGCTAGAAGAAACGTGTACTGCTCTTAACCCTCCAAGGGACACATTAAATCACAGTGGGGTATGACGGAACCCACATTTTATTTGCCATTATTTTATATATTCTCTACATAAATTGTAATTATTTATTTATTTAAGGTTACGAGTCAAGCACTCACTGAAATATATTACATGCATATTCAGAAACTACAATTAGATGCAACTATGAAATTAATTCTGATTTACAAACAACAATTTTGTATGTGCTTATGTCGATTAGTTCACTTGATATCAGTATAATTATACTTTGCTATATTTGGATAGCATCAAAGAAATAAAGTTACATTAATTATTTAAAACATAATTTACACACTCAATTTGGCATATTTGTACCAAATCTTGAACACATGCAAGAACGTTGTTTCTCATTTGAAGAAGGTTCCTGCAGGCCTTCTTTCTGGATGCTCATCAGTCAAAAGTTGTAAGTTCCTTCTCTGTTTGGGTACCTGCAGGCGTTCCAGCAGAAACCGCTCAATGAGACTGATGGCATGCTTGTTGTTTTCTCCTTTTTCACCAGGAAATTTGTTGCGCTTAGGTTTTAATATGCTTTATTGTGAGTATACCGCATAAAATCAATGACTCCACTTTGGTTCAACTTGCTGAACCACAATTTGAATTACCAACGATTTGCTTTTTCGTTTTTGTGTAAGAATAGCACAGCTGATCAAAAGTGTAAATTCCTCCTTTGGTACTGTTACAAAAAGTATAATATCTGGTTTCCCGTAAGGAAGATTAATTTCTGCATTGACATGCTTGCTATATAGATATAAGGGGAGCGACCTTGTTCTTCTGTGAAGTGTAGGATACCGAAGTGTAGGTTTATTTTTGTGGAATACAGAAGTGATGATATTGTTACTTATTACTCAGAAAGTTAAAAGGTATTTTAGTTTTTTCTTACGTGGAGTACCAACCATTATTATTCACAATCAGATTACATTAACTAGAATAGTTCAACCGAGGAAGCCCAGTTATCAACGCAACATTTCTATATGTGTACTGAATGGGTTGAATCAAGTCTCTCGGGCAATAAGGGAACACTTTCCTTTGTTTCAGCTTCTATTTTACCTACGTAGGTAATTCCAATAACCATATGAAACGTTTTCGTAGAATTAAAATTCCAAGTTACAGAAATTAAAATTGTGCTTTATTTTCGTAGAAGAAAACTTGCAGTAGCAGAATTACGTCACATACACATACAATCTTCCAAGGTCATTGAACACAAACAAACAGCGTTCACAGTTACACTCTGTTTACAACAACTCTCGTTACAACTCCATTTACGACTCTGTTTACTCCTCTCCGCTGGCGTGTCGCCTCTTACATATACCACTACTGATATCACTAGCTATTTCTGGAATATTCTGTAACAAACAAGAATCGACTGTTCTTTGTCAATCAAGATGTCACTAGAATGTTCCATTTACCTCACTTTATCTGGTATGCCTTTTCTCTCCGCGCTATCATCATTTGCTTAGGCAAGCTGTTTATCTCCGCACGACACTATCTGTCCCTTATCTCTCTGCGCCGAAACTTTCGTGGGCGTCGCCCCAGCCGCGACAATATTCATCAGCTTTTGATGCCATATTTGCATCTCAAGGAATGTAATCGCTCGACGTTTGTACAGTTGTCTGGAATTCTCTGCCAGTCTTTGTCAATTTTTTTTTCAGCATGCGGACTTTCCATTGCATTTCTTAGGTCTTCAGTGTTTTTATCATTAAGTCTAACACAAGAAGGAAAAATTGAATTTCTCAAAACTCATTGTGGACCTAAATATCATTTGTCTTTTTCAATAACCACAATTTTTCCACTTCTGAGTGGGAACCATTCTGATCGATCAGGCGAATAAATGCTGTAATCTCTGAATAAAGGTGTCACCATGATAAGCTGGCGAACAGTTCTTCATCAGTTCTAATGACAATTTTATTTTCTATACTGACAACCATCAAGCTTTTGAAGGCCTTGTAGTACTGCTGGAAAATTCTTAAGATGTTTGTTCTCACTACGAAAAACTCGTGATCATTCAAACAGGAACTTTTGGTCCTATGGATTAATTATTGAATTAATTGAATTAAATATGTTTAATAATTATATATATTTCCGAACTGTAAAAGGTATATTTGGCTATGTTTGCAAAACTGAAAATATATATTTAAAATATTGTAACGCGTACCTGGCTAGAGATATGTGACAAACGTTGCACTCTCGGGTGAGAGTCCAGAAGGGGCAGATGTAGGACTATAATTTGGTATGTCAGCTATTGAGAGGTGCTGTTAAGACAGGTAGGTTTTTCCTTGTGACGCCGTATTTCAGTATATAATGGGGTAGATGGACCATTCAGCCCTCCCATTCCATTCCAGTCAAGTATAATCAGTGCATTTCGTCTGGCTTGTCCACCGGCTTATTTAATTCTTTCACCATAAGTATAACAGTTGTATTGTAGGCTGTCACCGCTGGTGAAGGTGCCCGGGTCCCACATAGGTGTTAATATACGATTAAAGCAGTTCAGAAAAATATCGGATGTTTGTTGTTGTCTCGACTCGACACCCTGAGAAACCAGAGAGTCCATGCAGGAGAAAAAGTTTACATCAGCTGGAGGCAAGGGCAAGCACACCGTGGACCAGCGACAGTGGAGACCGAGGAAGGAGTCCCGACGTCGAGTCCAGGTACGTGCTGCGTGAGGTGGTGAGAAAGTACTGTCGCATCATCTTTTGAGTGACTAATTCCGCGTCACTTTCCCCGTCATCCTCATGCTGGAGTTCCCTAACTCTTCCGTAGTTCTTCAACTGCGTTTCAAGTTCACCATTTGTTTGAAATGAGCAATAATATTGACGTTTAAAAGTTCATTTCATTTCTCTCCGGTTATAACAGATGGCTAACTGAAAGAAGATACACATACCCGAATCTACAAAAAGCAGGAACTCAGCAGTCGGATAGGGGTATTTTGTACGCCAGAATACGCAGCACTTTACTTGTGGACGAAATTTTTTATGATAATTGGCTATAAAATGGCCGGCAGTAGCAGCACCAGAATACGAAATACATTTGTGTGAGCGGATATTGAAGTAATTGCTAAAGAAATACCACTGAATAGGAGATGGTTTCTATATATCATGGAAACAACACCTACAATTGAAACTATAGTGTAATTTAACGATTATTTTGCAAGTCAATGGCTCGAAAACGATCACAGTAATTGGGTTTCTTATAATGAACGACATAGAACTACTAATACTGCGGAAGGAAGACATAATTCCTTAAACAGGAAAATTGTAGAGAACCATCCTAACTTTTACGAATTATTAACTATTCTGCGTGATGAGGCATAATATTATAAAATAGTTGTACAGTAAATTAACCAGCATATGCCAGCGCCAAAGTGACCAAAATAATATGGAGATTTAGATCAAAGAATAAAACAGGACTTTTAAGATTTTTATATAATCATACTACAGTAAGTCAAACATTTCGTTAGTTACTTTACATAGTAAAATTTGACTAATAAGCTGTACCATTTCAAATTTGACAAATCTGTATTTACGATTTAATTTATGTATATTTGTCATGTACTACAAGAGACAAAACTGTCGATAAAACTTTTAAATACACCATCATAACAACTTGTGAATTTCAAACAGTAAATTAGCAGATTTTTAGTATGTAGACCTATGTCTGTATAAAGTATGAAGTAAGATTAGTGAATCGACGAAAAGGGAATGATTAATAACACTAATGTACAGGTTAAAAGGCCAGTCGACAAAACGAGAATCGACGAAATGGTAACGAACAGTTGTTCAACCCTTGAATGGACGGGGGGGGGGGGGTGTATTATAACACTTGGAAAGTTAGAGACCTCTCTTCTGTTTGCCTACCGTCATGGGAATACTTGGAAGATTAGTAGGTGCATTACGCCTAATTTCTACCTCAGTGCCCAAATCCTTCTTCACTTTTCCTTCAACACTGTTTTCAAGCAGAGTGCGTTCTCTCACCTCGTAAACGCTGTATTTCATAATTAATTATCTATCCTTACGGATACCAGCATTCGCATTTTTAAAATCAGTGTTGCTGTTTACAAAAAGAAATTACTTATATTTATTACAAAAATAAAAATATTTGTTAATTAATGTCCACTTATCTTAAGAAGTTGATGTTAATACCTCTTTCTTCTATTTTAAAAAGTCGATTTCAGTAACATTTGCTCGCATCGTCACTAAACACACTTCGTCGTCTTGTTTACTTCATTGTCAAGGATACTATGTCTTTTCGTATTAGCAAAATCTGAAGACGAAACAAACCTAAAAACAGAATCAATTGCCGGTATGTCAAAATTCATTATGCGATTTTTATTTTTTAAAATAAATATTTTCCCCACACTATTAAATCTATGGGAACATTAAATTGTTTTTATAATTTAACTTCGGGATTTACTTCATGGTTAAATTGCCAAAATGATCTTCTACGGCCGATTTATTAGTTTGTTTATACTTAATATTACGAAAATGTTTCTTTCTGGTTTCTTAACTACGTTTCGTCTTTCCAATATAAACGTGATCGCAATCGAAACAATTAAATTGATAAATACCAGATTTGTTATTATTAGGAATTGTATCGTTTTTGGAAAATTTTAATAAATTTTAATACTATATTTATTTTGAGGAACTAAAGTTATACAAGCTTCTTTAAAAAAATTTGAAAATGATTATTAACCCTAATATGGTAAGTACAGTTTTAAAAATATAATCATCTTTTATTTTTTAAGAGTAGAAATATCATTAATAGTTTCTTGATATTTAAATTTTTTAATCTTTTTTTGTATAAAATCTTTATTAAAACCATTAATTAAAGCAGTATTAATAATGAGTTTATATTCTTTATTAAATTCTTCTTTATTTATTTATTTTTATTTAACATTTTTAAAGAAGTTTGTATAACTTTAGTTCCACAAAATAAATATAGTATTAAAAATGTATTACAATTTTCTAAAAAAAGATAAAATTCCTAATAATAACAAATCTGATATTTATCAATTTAATTGTTTCGATTGCGATCACGTTTATATTGGAAGGATGAAACATAGTTAAGAAACCAGAAAGAAACAACATTTTCGTAATATTAAGTATAAACAAACTAATAAATCGGCCGTATCAGATCATTTTGGTAATTTAACCATGAAGTAAATCCCGAAGTTAAATTATTAAAACAATTAAATGTTCCCATAGATTTAATAGTGTGGAGAAAATATTTATTTTAAAAAATAAAAATCGCATAATAAATTTTAACATACCGGCAATTGATTTCGTTTTTAGGTTTGTTTCGTCTTTAGATTTTGGTAATACGAAAAAACATGGTATCCTTGACAATGAAGTAAACAAGACGACGAAGTGTGTTTAGTGACGATGCGAGCAAATTTTTGTGAAATCGATTTTTTTGAAAAAGAAGAAAGAAGTATTAACACCAACTTCTTTAGATAAGTGGCCATTAATTAACAAATATTTTTATTTGTGTAACTAGCTTCATTTTCTGTATAATCATTACTTCTACTTGTTTCAGTTCTTGAAGGATCTTTTATCCGTGGGACCGCCAGTATATTTTGTTGTGAAATCCGGTCTAAACTACAGCCAATGGAAGGTGCAGAATCTCACATGTGGAGGCCAAGGATGTGATTCAAACTCTCTCAGTATGGAGCTGTACCGAGCATCAAAGTTTCCTGTAAGGTTAGTAATCAATCACGTATCAATCAGCATTTCCACTTCGGAGATATCTTACCAATTATGATGGAATTTATATTTCCCGATTCATTTGTTTACCAGCAAGCATATTGTCATCTTGATTACCTTGCAAGGCCTTTTATACAATTTTATATCCAGTAGCTTAATAAAACAATCCATTTTCACGTTATGCAGTTTCACTCGTCTTTTCGGTACTATTTTGGACAAGCTAACTTTTTTGCTTAAAATGGAGTAATAAATACTACAATTTCATATTAACATCAAGAAATATACAGCAAGCAATGGGCTAATCATTTGGAAGAATTAAAAAGGAATTTTTCATTTATTTTATAGATGTAAAATTAGTTTGTAAACAATTTAATAGTAACAAGATTACTATGATTTTTATTTCTGATAAATAAATTTTCTTTCACGCAAGCCGTATCCAGGATAATGTTGGAAACATAGAATTACATTAAAAACTTAGTATCTGCTGGGATATGAACCAGGGAATCTACTCTCCATGCGGTTATTGTACCTACTTCTTTGTCCTGCACTCGGCTTGTGAAGAAGAAAAAAAATAACCTTGACTGATGAAATAGTAGTCAACTGTTAGCTCAGGACTTAAAGCTCTTATGAAGTAACCGAAAGTCGCAAAATGAATTTGAGATTTCCTAGTGGTTCAACGGAAAAAACTTAAGATTCGCTTGACATTTACTGGCATGTCATATCACGCACGGTTGATTAGAGCATCTACGGGTAGAGTGGAAGATATGTGGCTCAAACTGCGCATATGACGTTACATTTTGGGTCCACCAGTATTTATTATTATTATTATTATTATTATTATTATTATTATTATTATTATTATTATTATTATTATTATTATTATTATTATTATTATTATTATTATTATTATTATTATTATTATTATTATTATTATTATTATTATTATTATTATTATTATTATTATTATTATTATTATTATTATTATTATTATTATTATTATTATTATTATTATTATTATTGTTGTTGTTGTTGTTGTTGTAAATCTTAAGGAAATTTGTTTGTTTTTGTTTTTGTAATTTACGTCCTCCAACGTTAAGTCATATTGGACGATGAATGGAATGGGTGAAATGATGCTCAAGGCCCAGGGTCCATAGAGCTTAGAGCTACACAACATTCGTCTTTCGGGATAAGGGAAAACTCTATCCAGGTAACTCACCCTAACCGAGATTCGAACTCGGGAACTCTTGAACCTGAGGCAAACACTCTACCACCACGCTACCGAGGCAGGCGTGTACAACTGTCCAACATATTGACTCAACAATAGCCTACCCAGTAGCGACTTTATATGTTCTAGGTTTAATTTCATCTAGTTTGCTGCCGAACATTGAAACATTTAATATTTAAAATGAAACCAGCGAAGATATTAATCGTGTAAATTAAGGGAGTATCATTAGTACTTTGTCACTATTTAACAATTATAAAATATTGACAATTTCAATACACTATGTAGATAGATTGTTATGATTACTTTTAAGAATACAGTTTAGAAAGTATTTAAATGTCTTTAGCAGCTTAAGAGAAATATGTATTTATCACTGCATAACAACTATTCTATAATACAACAAATGTATTAAAACACGCTAATTCTAGAGAACTGCCTTAGTCAACTTAAGATTTGGCTTAGGGCAGTGAGGTGAGTGATCTCTCTTACAATATCAGACGTTTAACATTTTCGCTACATCCTTACGTTGTCTACTGTCATTTAGCATCTTCGTGCTTTCCTAGCCAAACCGTGAGTTCAAAAGTATGCATTTGATTACGTCCAAAACCCGTCACACGTCACCTGTTTGTTTACGAACCAGATAGAAGGAAAAAGCAAGGGTTGGTTGTATGGGTAAACGTTTCGTACTTCGGGTGCTCATCTTACCGGCCTTGTGCTACCCTCTGGTGTCGAGTTCGCGGGTTATATATTTTTTCGGGCTAAAAATCTTTAATATGGCTTCCTTCGGAAGGGAGATAAAGCTTGTGGTCTGGCACCTAAAAGAACGTCAATGCTGATAAAGATGCCTTTGAACAAAATTAAGCGGTCTTTCACGCCCAATATAAAATGAGAACCACAGCAATTAGATAGAGTCCTTACATAACAACTCAGTTTCTAAACTCATTATTTATTACTTCAATAATTACTATTACTTTGTTCCAGTACCTATCTGGCACGGCCCTCTTCTTCATGGATAGATGATTATATTGATTGGGCTACTCTAGAAAGCTGCTGCTTGGATCCTGTTATAGAAAATTTTCCATGTACGGAGGGTAAGTGTTCTACGAGAGCTGTTCAATAAAGAATGAGCATAATTTTTTACTGTCATACTTTTTCGCACTAAAATTCAATATTATTATATTCTGTTAGCTTAATGTGAAACAAACCGCCGCAGTAGATTCATTGTTGGTACTCCTGGTTCCCGCCTGAAAGAACCAGATAAGTTCAGACATTTCAGTATCGCCTACCGCTGCAATGGAGGTAACATGCAGTTAAAGTTGATGTTAGAGGAATATCCGGAGTTTCTTTCAAACGTAATCACTGCTGATGAAACTTGGCTACATCATTTTGATCCTGAGAGCAAACAGCAAAGCTCAGTGTGGAAATCTCCTTCATCACCAACCCACAAAAAGGTAGAAGTGGTTGTTTCTTCTGGGAAACTTATGGTCATTTCATTCTTTCAATTCATGGAATGGTTTATCAGCATGTTGTACCTGCACACTCATATACTACAGGGATGTCCTGAAAACATTGCAAGTCCATATCAGGCGCAAAAGACCACATTTCCATGAAGTAGGCTAGATGTTGCACCACGATAATGCGCGGCCGCATATTGCCAATGTTGTTGCTAAATATCTTGCAAAAATCAACATGAAGTACATCCCTCACCCTCCCTATAGTCCGGATTTAGCCCCATGTGACTTTTTCTATTCCCTAACTTGAAGATACGCCTTAGTGGGAGGCATTATCCATCATCAGAAGTAGTGATGAAGGCTGCGGAGGCGATTTTGAAGGATCTCTCCAAAAATGGTTTCCAGCATGTCTTTGAAGACTGGTAGAAACACTGGGATAAGTGCATCGCATTCAGGGGAGACTATTTTGAGAGGGACCATCAAAATTATGAGGATGAGTATAGGTACGTTGTCAAAAAAATATGTGATCATTCTTTATTGAACAGCCCTCGTATGTTTATATACTTCATTTATATATTTCTCTAGCTTTTCATTTCTTTACAATTAAATAATTAGCATCTATTTATTATTTATACTAATTCTAAAACATTTGCTATTAAAATGTGAAGCTTTAAAGCTTATTAACCTGGATTCCAGCCTTTTTATTCCATCAAAAGAGTAGAAGGAATATTTAATGTTTATACCCTATAATATCGGATGTGTACTGTAAACACATTAACGATTGGGTGTATGATATAAATGAAGGAACGACGAATGAATGAATAAATGAATGAATTTATATTCACGTTTTATTGTGCTACTCGAATGGTTACCATGGATTTATCTTTGTTAATAGAAAACTCTCAGATAACGCACTGATTACTCCACGTGGATATAACATTCATCTATCATTTGTGATTCCCGCGGATTCCATTGGTTAAACTGATACGCACAGATCAGAGAACTACGGCAGTTCCCCTCTCACTCTTACAAGAATAATCAGTACCTTATCTGAGAGGTTTTTATACCAAAGATAAATCCATGGTAACGCTTTGAGCAGCACAACTTTACGGTTATATTCGCATATGTGTAATTGTATATTTGTTGATACTCATAATACAAAGATGTCATGAAACAGATTAAATCATAAGATAAGAAAACGCAAATTAAAATAGAATTAGATGTAACACCAAAGATGAAATGAGCCCGCCCGTTTGGTGTGAGGGTAACGTGTCTACCTCACATTTAAGAGGTCCCGAGTTGAAAATTCGGTCCGGTTGAGTTATCTGCATAAAGTTCCTTTGTCGGGGATTTCCCTTATCCTGAAAAATGAATGTCGGGTAACTAAGCTCTTTGTACCTATTCCATACATGTCCGACATATCTACATTGGAGGACGTTAAATTGAGAAGAAAATAATGAATGAAATACTCCGATAACGCAATAAACCAGAATGGACGATGGAAAATTATAATTACCAGATCAAGACCAATGGAACAGCATATACTGAGCTCTATTCAAACCCAGAATGCCTATTGTCCTCTAATAAAATCGGAAAATTGTTGCTTTGTCTGCTATTTTTCCGTGGTCCTCAACCAACTCTTTTGCAGGTGCTGATTGTATAACCGTTTACCTAGTGATGATAAAAATCAACTAAAACAATAAGCGAATTAGTCCTACTATTTATTAGCCCATTGTGCGATTTTTAAAATAACATTTTGAAACATTACGGTGATGAGACTGAAGTCCGTTGGTTTAAATGAAGATTCGTAGGCTAAAAGAAAACAGTTACTGGACCATCTACAAGCACCAATTCGCTATACTATCATGTTGAGAGAAGAATAAGGCCCGAGTAATGCAAAACGTCCCACCTTTGGCCAGCTGTAGCCAGTTTGTCATATTAATTCCTGATTCGAACCAATCTACAGCTCTGAATTTATTACAGCTGATTTCTCAAGCTACATTAACTAGCTTTATTCAGACATCGGGTAGCAAGGAGTCTTCAGCAACTTCTCTCACCATCCTAAACATACAAGAAGTCGTATTAAAATATCAGTAGAACCTGCCACTCGGCAGGCATGTATATCTTCATAAACAAATAATACTTTAAAAAGATACTACTGAACTACTGAAAAAGGATGACGATTTTGCATTACATCCTAAAAGAAAAAAGAGGTAACAACAGTGATTCTGTTTATACAGATAGAAGTCTTTCCATTTTAGATGAGAATTTGAGAAATAATTTAAGAAATAATATAATACTGTAGAAAATCTGACGAATTTAGTCCATAGTGATAGCAGAACTAAGGGAGACTTAAATAATCGCAAGATCCTTTTGAGCCAATTTCTAAAGCTGGTGTTTTTAATTTTCCTTGCATATATAATATGTATATATTGGCGTCACATAATAAACCACAAACTTACATCTCGCGGAGTACAAGAAGAAGCTGCCCCTAAGACAAGCAAATACGTCTTAACATATGTTTTATCCTTCGACAGCGACTGAGTAGAGTAGGATAGATTAATAGAAGTTCTAGCTACAATCAAGCAGTATTACGTTGCTTTATACGGAGAAGAATGTGAATTCTTAACGTGTCTAACTTCGATAAAGATTGTGGATTTAAATAAACAATCCTAGGTACTTTTATATTTTCATTTGTGTGAAGTCTGGGGTATGGCTCCAATCTGCTACTGCTCCATCGTGAACAGAATAGATGCCTTCGGGTTATCTGTTCTGTATACAGAAAGTCTCCAGCGAGACTGCTTGACGAAGTCTCATCTCTTCACTATGTGGAAGATGAAATTAGGTGCCGGGTCACTAAATTCTACGCTAATTTGCTACTTCATCAGAGAGCCCTGGGTTAGATCTGTTGGGGATGACTTACCCCGTGGACGTTGCCTAAAGCGATACCGGCTTCCCCGTATGGCTTGCGGTTACTACCGGTAACCACATGACTTTTACCTAGCCTAAACCGAATTCTAGTCACCCAAGATTTCACCTTCAACTTAGAACTTATTTTCCTGATTAATTAACTAATCCACCAGCGGCGCAAGAGAGCCGTTGCAGCCGTTGAGGGTCAATGTGCTACCTCCCTTCTAACCCCTACCTAAACTTTCACCCGTCAGCCCGCAATATAGACATCCCGTTGAGCCCTATCTCACAATCCCGGAACAGATAAAGGTCTAACCCACCTCGGGCTGTTCCTCTGTCCGCCAACACCGAAAAAGAGGAAGATGAGGAAGAAGAAGAAGAAGAAGAAGAAGAAGAAGAAGAAGAAGAAGAAGAAGAAGAAGAAGAAGAAGAAGAAGAAGAAGAAGAAGAAGAAGAAGAAGAAGAAGAAGAAGAAGAAGAAGAAGAAGAAGAAGAAGAAGAAGAAGAAGAAGAAGAAGAAGAAGAAGAAGAAGAAGAAGAAGAAGAAGAAGAAGAAGAAGAAGAAGAAGAAGAAGAAGAAGAAGAAGAAGAAGAAAGTTGTTCTCAACTTAGCAAAAAACATGTAGGTAATGACAGTACAGTCCGTTCCATTAAGTCCACCATTGCACCCAAAATAGAAATACAGTCGCTGTTTCTGAAGTATTAATCAATTATTTTTATAGTACTATGTTCTGTCTTACTTTTTGTTACGTTATCCGATGTTAGGTCATATTAGACGGAGAATGAAACGGAGAAATGATCAAATGAGCCCATAGGCTATAAAGTTTAGAGTTACCTGACATTCGTCTTTCAGTATAAGGGAAAACGCTGTTAAAAAATTGTCTAGATAACTCACGGTGACCGAGATTCGAACTGGTGACGTCTTGAACGTGAATAATACATTATGGATTCAAACATGTAATGCCTGGTATAATGGTCATAATCCTATATATATATATAGAAGTTAATTGAGAAGTATAGTTTGAAACACATATTTTTGTTTGGCTCTGAACAGATCATTTATAATTTTGTGATAATTGTTATGTTATTTTAGGGTGTCGTTAAAGATTCAAAATGTTAAAAAGTGTTAAAATATTTGAATTATATGTGATAACCTTGGAGTGAATGATAAACAAAACATAGTAGGCTATGAATGTGAGTAGAAACGAGCTGTTACTAAGGAGACGAAAAATCAATCATCTTCGGAGAGACTCTTAAGGAGAAGTTTTATAGTAACTGGGGGGGATGCACAAGAAAGCTGTTTATAAAAGATTTTGTGCCACAATGTGTTTTAAGGTAGCTTGTTATTTACAGAAAAGCTTCTGCGTCATATTCTAGCAAATTGTTCCTAAATGAACGCTCCCGCCTTGGTAGCGTAGATGATAGCGTGACTGCCTCACGTTCAAGAGGTTCCGAGTTCGAATCTCGGTCAGGTTGAGTTGCCTGTATAGGGTTTTTCCGGGGTTTCCCCTTATCCTGTAAGACGAATGTCGGGTAACTCTAAGCTCTGTGGACCCTGGGCTCATTTGAGCATCATTTCACCCATTCCATTCATCGTCTGATATGACTTAACGTTGGAGGACATAAATTACAAAAAACAAAAACAAAAAACAAAAAAAAAATAAAAAATAAAGGAACGCATTAAGCCGAGAGCACGATTTTGAGATAAGAGTTTTGAAACACCAACTGGGCGTAAGCTGGGGCAAAGAAAATTCAGTTGCTATAAGTCAATTACGACTACAAAATTTAAAATCTAATCATCGTTCTATATATTCAATGAATCAATTAAAAATTTACCAAATTAATCATCTCAAATCTTCCTCGCAGTAAAATCCCAACGTTGATCAAATTAATCTTCTTTTAAAGCGATTGCCCAACGTATTCCGAAATAAAATATAAATTATTCGCTTTCAAGGTGACGTTAGTATTAATAAGTTCATTTTCATCATGAAAAATAGCATCGATCATTCAACCAGTATTTTACGTTAACCTTACAGTGTGGGAAACAATTTTCTCGTATGGGTAGGTAACGTACTCCGTATTACAATGCAAGTTGTCCAATAATTATCCTTAATTTGTTCACTATAGTAAATCGCACATCAGTATTCCTGGTCCCTGACATGGTACTTGCCTGTTCAGGAAACTTGATTGTCATTCCCATGGTCATTACTTGAACTTCTTTCCACGCTTAAACTTTTCATCAAGTTTTCTGCTATTCTCGCATGCTGTAGTTAGTCCTGAAAATACTTTCAAGCAGTATGCAAAGTATAATTCTTTTAGACAGTAGTGTGATATGTTTTATAAACAACTGTGAATAAATATTCAGCTTTTAGTAGTTGTCTACTCTTCATAAATGCATCAAAGTAAATGTATACCACTTTTTCAGTATGAGAACTCCAATTCACTTCTAGATATAACACGTCTAATGTTTTCAGGATCACATAATCTAAGCTTACACACACGCACGCACACACACCCAGAGAGAGAGAGAGAGAGAGAGAGAGAGAGAGAGAGAGAGAGAGAGAGAGAGAGAGAGAGAGAGAGAGAGAGAGAGAGAGAGAGAGAGAGACGCATACACAGATGTATCGTACATTCAAAGTGATGAATCTGTGGTCCGAGCAACCGTTTTTTTTTTTTTTTTTTTTTTAATCTGTCATTTGTGTATTTGAGGCACCAACCTATTATCTACAATGGGTATGTTTACATTACTGGAATATGTGTTTGACTCCGAAATGTATCTTCATTTAGTACCTATAGGTAATATGTACATTATTACTTGTTACAAATTCCTTGAGTGCACTGGCTTCTCTATTAGTTGACATCATGCTATGTTTTAGGTCAAACATTGTTGCTCATACACAGTAGTAATTCTTTACATTCGGCCAAGCTTGGGGTTTTCTCTATGTTGCGTAAGTCGGTATTGATGTCGTGGGCTATGTCGAGATATATACCTGCAGATATAAATTTCGTTTCATTCTTGATGATACCTATTACGGCTAATCGTAATACAGCATCATGACGTTGAAATGCCGTCTATAGGTTAGTATCCGGTAAAATGAGGAATACTAACACCCTCTCAGACATAAATGCCGATGGAACCGCAACCAAAAATATGGAAAACACGATAAGCAACATGATATATTCGTTCATGACAGATGAGAATGATGAATCTCACAGCCAACATCAGCTAACAGTCAGGCACGAAAATAAGAAAAGTATAAATATAGCAGATGATATATTTATGGTGGCAGAAATTTGACTTGTAATTATTGAATTAATGGAAAAAAGTCTGGTTAAAAGTATGACATGCTTTACACAGTCTTCAACTTGCTGCCTGCCTTGTTATGAACCATGTATAATGGATGCTTAGTGACAACTTCTTTCTCCAGAACATGGAAAGGAGCAAAAATTGTACCTATTAATCAAACTAGAAAAAGAAAACATCGACGATATCTGGACATACTGACAGAAACATTGTTAGTCAATGGGATTGTACATCACATGCGCTCAAACGATCTGCTGAACATGAATCAGTATGGCTTCACATCGCAAACAAGGCCGTAATGACATTAGACAATTTTTTTGGAGGACAGGCAGTATCTATTCACAGCAAGTCTCTGAAAACAGTTAAATGTTCATGAAATCATGAGAAACATAGAAAATGTCCTTTCTACGATAGCTAAACCATTTTATTAATAAATAATATCGAAGAAGAGAGAATCATAAGTAAAGAATGTTTAAAGTCTCGTGCTCTGGTCCTGGTTTCATTTTCTTTCTTTTCTTTTTTAACGTTTTTCAAAGTTAAATCACATCGGACGATGGATGAAACAGGTGATATAAGGCTCAAATGAGCCTATAGGTCGATAGAGCTTAAGAGGTACGCGACATTCATTTTTCAGGATAAGGGAAGAACCCGCAAAACCCTTATCCAGATCACTCTCCCTGACCAAGATTCGAACTCGGGACCTCTTAAATGTGAGGCAGACACGCTCCCACCTATGCTACAGAGGCGTCCTGGTTTCTGGAATCTTCAGTAAATTTCACTATTAAATATGAAATACAAAAAATACAGTGAGGTTATTGCTTTCGTTGATGATATTATGATGCTAACCAAAAGTAAAACAGAAGCAGACGTTGCAAATTAAGCTAACATACTGAAGAAATATCGCAACATGGACCCGAAATAATAAAATAACACTTAATGAGCGAATAAGTTAAGATAAAGACAAAAGCAGTTGATATCAAACAAGACATCAATATTTAACTCAATAACAGACTATACAATGAACATAAAATAAAGTATTTAGGAATTATTATTGATAAAATATTGATCTCGGAGAAACACAGAGATCATGTGATCGAAAAATCAAACTCATAACGACTAAATTAGCAAAAATAAATTTGGTACTTAGACAGGAAGTTGTAAAGGTTATACCATATAGCTATTCTTATATTACTGATCACCTGTAGCTATGTATAGAGAATCTATGTCGCAGAAGTAATTCATAAACTCCCAAATGTACAACGCTTAGTCGTTATCACAGCAGCCTCTATGTAGGGCCCGATTTTGATGAAAAGTCATTTTTTCTGAGTAGTCATAGACGATGCTTATTGGAAATTAGTTGCATTCTGGTACAAATACGTTAGATATAGTTTTTATAGGTCATCAAAATGAATTTTTTCCACATTTTTATAATAAAGTCGTTTCTTAACATGTAAATCAATTTTCCGGTCATTTTCTTTCTTTTTCACGAATTTATAGGGCATTTTCACCTGTAGCCCGCATTCGGGAGGCCCGGATTCGATTTCTGTGGCGGACCTGACCCTGACTCCATCCCATGGACCTTTTGGGGGATTTTAAGATAATCTGTGATTAAAAGTTCATTTATATATTTCATAAGAAATAGTAACTTTTTAAGTGTGGTAAACATGTAATTAACACAGGTCAGCATCCTAACAGGTTTGGTGAATTTATGACGCATCAATTCGAGGAATCGCTGATTACATCATGCAATACGTGTGGATTGCATCCATAGAAAAACATTTGCGAGCTCCTCAAAATGTGAAAAAATGACAAGCATCTCAGTTACTGTTAAAAGAAACGGCTTCGACGTTAAGTAACAAGTCATTTTCCTTTTATAAAGAATTATGTGAAGTGTTTGTTAGTGCAAATATTCCGCTAGGAAAATTAATTCCAAATTACGAGATTTTCTTGAACGTCACACTGGTCATACAATTCCAAATGAATCAACTTTGCGTAAAAGTTACCTACAAAAATGTTAACCGAATACGTGAGTGTGTGAATTGGGAAATATGTGTATTATATATATGAATTGATGAGACAACCGATTCAGAGGGGCGTTATGTGGCCAATGGTACGCTGGAAGCTACTAGTGCCGAACAAAATTTCTTCTAACCTAAGGGGTTATGGAAGCTGTTAACGACTGTCAGATATGCAAACTGTTCGATAACTCCCTGTGGTTTTGTGGCCTAGTGGAATATAGCATGCCAACGTGCTCTCCTTCCTAACAGACGCGGCGCCTTACATGGTAAAGGCGGCAAAATAGATCCAATTATTTTACAATAACATGGTGCGTGTTACGTATTTGTCCCATGCTTTTCATCGAATTGCGGAAAAGGTTGGATTAACATTTCCAGAAGTAGATAAACTAATTTCCACAGTAAAGAAAATATTTTCGAAAGCGCCAACCTAAACTATGTATTTCAAAGATAAATCCCCTAATATAGCTTTGCCCCTGGCACCAATTTTAACACGCTGGGGCACATGGTTAACTGCATTTATTGTATATACCACTATGACAATTTTCAAATAGTGAGAGAAGTGGTGAATAGCTTAGATAGGGTAGTTTCTAAGGCAATTGAGAGCGCACAGGATGTTTTCTGATACTCAAATCTAAGGTAAATTAGCTTTCATTAAATCAAATTTTATATTTTTGACGGATACCATAAGCCGCCTTGAAGAAAGTGGCATGACATTGGATAAGTCTGTTGAGTTACTGAGGATTGCGGAAGAGAGGATACAAAATGTAAAGGGTGAGATCGGTACAAAATTAAACAGAAACTAAAATGTGTGTTGCACAAAAATAAAGGATACCAAACAGTTAGCCAGATTGCTAATATCTAGCAGGAGAAAACTTCAGAACTGATATTTCTGAACAGGATTTAACCGGCAGTGACATAGTGCTTTTTTAAAATAAGCACCTTATAATATCTATGGAAGCGGAGAGAAGATTCTCAAATTATAAAACAATTTTAGCTGACAACCACCGTTCCTTTAATTTTGATAACTTGAAGATGACCAACGTTAAGTAAGGTATGTTTTGGCTGATGGGTACAGTAACTTATTGTTTTATATCTTATAAAATTTAAAATGACCTGATGCATTTTGAATTTATTATTTAGTAGCAATAATTGCATTATTTACTAACAAAAGTTAATTTTAAAATGTGGCTATTCGAACCATACATTCATTATTTGTCTGTGACAGTTATTAATTTATTATGAAAGAAATTGTTAAGTTTTAGGTAATTTTTTTACATTTTATGTGCATTTTTTAATAGTTCAAGGGCATTTTATAGCTCATTTTTAGAGAACTTTTAGGTCAACAACTGCCGGGCCCTACTCATATGAACGTCTTACTATACCATGAACAATGCCGATACCAATGGTATTAAGAAGTCTAACGAAGTGTTACCATATCACTAAAAAAAGTAAACAAGACGTCATATATTACTTCTCGAGAAGCTACAGGAACGGCTACATCCTGCCGGAGTGATTGAAATTAAGAAAAAGGACAGAAGGGAAAAATTGCAATATTAATATATAGCACACATAACTGCAAATGTACAAAAGCAATCGGCTCCGGAATCGTAGTAAGTATTGACTGACATGTCAACTGTAGTACAAGCAAGAAAGAAGATTTCCAACAATTAGGCGGAGAAATTAGCAAGTACTGGAAAGTCCAGCTTGAAAGTGCTGGACGTGAAGAAGGATTTAAGATACATTAAGGAACATAGCAGTGCATACTGATAGCAGTAGGTGACAACCATAACAGCATACCAGAACTATGTAATTAGGAAGGAGAGCAAAATCCTAGGAGGAGACAACTGGACCATGCATTTTGCATGGGTAAAAGCATAAGATGGTGCTAGTCACCTAGCAAAGTCGCAGCGTCAAAATGTACACTAACTTAAGAGCACTTCAAAAGTGGTAAGGGAAGTGGGATGCCTCGCGAAAAGGGGTTCTAACAAAAAACATTCTACCGAACTGTTTAAGAAAGATTGTCCAAGAAACAATAATGGCCGCGCCGTGGCTGAGTGGTTAGAACGCTCGTCTCTCCCCAAGTCGGACCGGATTCTATCCCAGTCGACCGCAAAGTGAGATTTGTGGTGGACAACATGGCACTGGGACGGTTTTCCTCCGGGACCACCGGTTTCCCCCGCCATCTCATTCCACCGGTGCTCCATCTTCAACTCATATCATCAGTGTCACCGTCTGTGGTGCCACATGTAGTAAAAGCGGGTATTAAACACTACACATTTCATTTCAAGAAATAGTACAAAGTTACCAATAACACTAACAGGACACGGTAAACTAACACTTTACCTTCATAAATTAAAATATTAGAAAATGGAATATATAAAAAATGAACAAACAGTGAAAATGTGTACACAAAAGCTTATAAAAGTATTGTAAATTCAATTAACTTTGAAGTTTTGTGAAAATATCAAACTGTAGAAATAGAAACAACCAATTATTGATGCGTAATAGTTATTATAAATTAAGTGCATCATTGCGCACATGCATACATACAGTACTGTGCAGTAGCTAAGAAAAAGATGTATACAGATCTTCCAAATTCAATAAGAGGATCTGTAGTCAAGCTGTGTCCTGCTCGAAGTTATTGATCATTGTGGTATGCAGGCTTAAATAGGAGAGCAAGCTAAAGAAATTCTCATTATCATTTATCCACTGGCATGCATGTGCTGCTCATTAATACAGAAGGGAAGCTAAGGAAATGTGGTAACCTGTTCATTGGAGGATAAATTGGTGATACAGGTGAAACAGGTGATACAGCTATTGGAATTAGGATTAAAAGTCTATGTTCCCTGACCTTCGTGCCTTCCTGATTTCCATAATGGAGTCTTTCTTTCATACGCAGGTTCTATGTTTTCCTTTCTATCATCTCAAGTATATAAATACACCTTTTTAAACAGAGCCCATCTGGCGTCTAACAAAATCGTAATTTGAGATTGCAGCTGGGAATAGCGGAGAGAACAGATGGCTAATTTTAATTTTAAAAGGAACACCATCAGCTCGGAATGATGAGTGGGAGCCTCTAGTGATTTAGGAGGCAGATGACTCAAGCTGTCCCTTGGCAGTTGATCGCCCATTTAGCGAAATGCCTGTTTTATACCTACACATTCCATTGGTGAAGTGGGTTATATACACGAAGCCTTCCCTATTCCTTTACACTTCATTTTTCTGACATTCATGTTGTGTGATTTGACACATTAGTTGTAAGTACGCCGCACTTTGGTCTAACCACAATTGGTAGCACAATCAGTAGAAGTGTAGTCCGTTTACAGTACAGAACAGATCTCAAATGCTGTCATTACATGAGTGGACAACATGGAGTAGAAAAATTAAATTGTTCTTTCACACCAGCCGTGTGTAGGCCAAATTTTAGACAGATGGAGTCAGAATGTAAAATTTAATGCCAGATTTTAACATGATCACCCGATCTCTGTCCGCTTCATTTAACCACGAGCTACCATGGCTAACGTGCCAGTATGTCATTAACTGGCTAGCATTATATCGGTAAACAACTAAGAATTAATGGAATATGATTATCTAGGGCAAAACTACACGGATGATTGAGAGAGCAACACTTGCGGGTATTTATAGCATTTTTGTTGTAATTGACGTCCTCAACCTTTAAGTCATATCGGACGATCACAGATGATTAGTGGCTGTGTGTGGAGAGAGTGCAGAAAGTGTATCCTCACGAAGATTTGTCCACAACTGGGTGTAAAAGTGGCCGTCATCGGAGAAAGGAACCAGTTCCGGAAGAAACGTTGATGTGGTAACATCAATTAATATTTCAAGAGTGGTAAAGTATAGTAAAGAGAACAGTGTTATCACTTTCTGGGAACTGAAAGCGGCCACAGCACTTGCCATATTCAGCTGCATCGCTTAATGTACGAATATCTTAAGCTTGTGAAGGGCATGGAATCTTCTCACTGTCAGGCTGTATTCAGGGATTGTCAACATGGGTATATGGAAATTCTTCGGAGGTTACGCTGTGTAATTCAAAATATATTTTCGTCCACATAAAGTCGGAAAACCACAGCTGCAATTGCTAGAAAGGCGTCCAGGTACTACCAGACCGACCATACTGTCTTGACTTGGACTGTTTTAATTACCGCCAATTAGGATATATTAAGAAACATCTGCGTGCACATCATTTCACATAATTTTAGAAACTGGGACAGTGGGTGCGGCAAACTCCATACACGTGATTTAAGAAGGGCTTACAGAAATTAACAAATTTGTGACAGAAGTGTGTAACTTAATGAAGATTATGTTGAGAATGTAAATGTGTCTGTCGAGGGATAGTTTCTTAGTGAGTGTAAAAAAATAAAATGTAAATCAATATGAATCGCCCCCCCATATATACATCACTGAGCCTTTGAACTTGTTCCATAAACTTCAAAAGCTGTTGTGACGATACCTACATTGTACTTTATAGGCAATTTCTTATATGATATTCATACCTTGATACCGAAATTGTTTGCCAGAAGTAAAGAATCATGATGGATGTCAAAGGAATGTTGGTTCTTTGTTACGACAAGGGCAAGGCCAGTTGAGTTGGGGGGAAAGTGTTATAACAAAAGCAATCTAAGAAAGTGTCCTTAGAAGATTTCTAAAGGGGCTCACTTGACTTGTATGGATAGGAAATTCTTTAGGTCATTTAGAATGGCATGACAAAACAGCCACAAAGGGATTTTGGTTGAATGAAGGAGTTTCCTGAGAGTGGGCAGCTGTGGTCATTCAAACAGTCTTCGGCGTCAGGCCGATTAGAGCGGTCCGAGGCGTGAAGCCTATTAGGGCAGTCCTCTGGTTCCGTGTTGAATATTTGTCGGTTCGTATATATATGAGGAACGAATAAATTTATCGAGTAATAAACATTCTGCAGTCAGTAACTCTAAACAGAGATTGGTAACCCTTGGTCGGCAACTTTCATTTCGATGTTTTAAAAGAAGAAGCAGTAAATAAATAAGTTGGAAACGGGCATTCCAGTGTTATTAAAATCTCCTTCTCACACATCCACGCATACCCTGAGAGAAACCTCATTGCTCGCCGACTTATTTGCTTGCCATTAAATTATTGCTTCAAATTGGCGTCCACAACGTGGAATTGTGTGCACCCATAAACATTTTGGTTACAACCTGCATATAATTTTCTAGTGCTGGTGATGGTAAACAAGTAGATAATGGTCATAGTTCAATATAATACCGCATAACAACTTATAGACTTTGATAAATAAACACATCTTAATCTGTTTCAGCAAATGACATTTGTAAGCCATGTTACAGCGCCAAAGAGAAAGGAGTCTTAAGGCCAAATTCCTCGGAATTTCAGAAGTTTTTACCAAGATTTTTGAAAGCTAATCCGAGCCCAGATTGTGCTAAAGGAGGACATGCAGCTTATGCTCAGGTAACGTATATATAACGGAACATTACCATTATGTTCTATACTATGTTCTGTAAAACATTACTTCAAATTAAAACTTGAATAATACGTAAAGGAAGCTGAAGCTAATAGCAGTGAAACAATATAAATATTAAAATAAAATATAAGAGTTTCAAATATTGCATTTCAAAGGAGTCTTATTGAAGAAAATATTTCACCAAAGAAACAAAAGCACATTTCTAAAGTTTTAATCCAGTTTTGCCTAGAATTTATGCTCCTGCTAAAACTTTTAAGCCTGGAAATAAAAGAAGACACATTGTAAATAGTATACAATCACCTATTTACGATCTAGCTTACTGATTAAACAAAAAATTAGTAGTTTTGATATTTTTGAGAATTTAAGTATTAAAAATTCTTTTCAGCTGGTGTAATGTAGTATATATAATATCAGAACTATGAACTTGTTTTCCTTGATGTAATCACTTTATTACTTAGTATTTGTAGAGACAAAAATTTTGATGTTTTAAGAAAATGGTTGAGTTCTGTAGATTTGCATGTGTACTTAATAGTTGATTTTGTCAAACGTACACATCTTTGTTAGAATCTTTATTTGTTATTTTTTTTTTTTTTATTTTAATAGTAATTTCCTTCAACGAACTTCTCGTTTAGCAATGCGTAGTCCAGCTTCACGATTTCCTTTGATCTTTTTATGAGTTTTTTGAAATGCAATTCACTAAACCATTCCTTTAATGTTTAAAATTTGGTATACATACGTACGGAATACCTTTGCTATTAGGGGCAGCTCGTGAGCACTTTTCATGGAGCCAGATGTGAAGATACGTGTAATGAAAGTTAAGTGGGGTTATACATTTTAAAACAGGCCACCTTTAGATGCATTGCCAGAGACACTGCAATAGCAGAAATGTATAAAATTACTATACATTTTTAACCATCAAATAAACAATATTAGACGATAAAATATACCCGCCAATTGGTAGCGTTACTTGTGCAAGAACTGAGCATGCCTATTATTCTGAGCGGCAAACATTTCAATTACTGTGTTGTTGAAGTTAGAAATTTCACCAAATTCCTCTTCTGGAATGCAACAAATAGCAAAAGAATTAAACCTATCTTAGCCCATGATATCCTAAGAGAAGACAATTCTTTCACTGTGCTGAAACTTCTTCTTTCCTCGACTGTTGAAACTGGAGCTGTTAGTGAATTTTGCAGGTATTGTGAAATTCAGAAAGTACTTCCTCAAAGGAACGTTGTATTAAAAAACTGAAAAGTTCATTGAGCGAAGAGATATTTTAATGTATCATTATGATAAATTTTTAACTTTTCGTAGAAGATAATGCGACTGTAATTTATGCAGATTTTCCTACAGAGTCAGCAGGAAAATTTTCTCTGAATGTAACAAATGTCTTTGAGTCAATATCCCCAAAAGTATTGAATATATAAGACTGTTTGAATTGTCATTTCAGTTAGTTAACCACTGTGTCACACAGTTCTTTGGTATCTGAATTCAAGTTTGCTGCAGAATCTTATTGGACGCTTTCTTAAGGGGAGAGCAATATCATCAACCTGGTATCTTCTACTGTTGTCACGAATGCCTGACTCAGCTGATTTCAAATATTACAAAGCATTAGATGCTGTAACACTGTGGGCAATTTGCATATGAATTGTGTTACATAGAATGTCAACATGTTACACAATGTCCTATAAAAATTTAGAAGAAACAATAATTCTCGATTACTCAGTAAATTCTTCAACCAAGAGCTTCCCGTGTTGTTATATAATCCCACCCATCTTTCTGCTCAATGTTGTCCTTGGTCGCAACATTTCGATACATTCAGGGAGAGAAAAAAATGATCTGACATAGATGCAAATTTGTTCGTGTCTTTAATGTTCACGTAGCAAGAAAAAGTGAGTGTAATATCAAAGACGTGTGATGTCTCGCCTTTTGCCCATCAAGAGTATACTTTTGTTAAATAATTAAAGGATTTCTTGGCTTTATATAATTCATATTTCCAAAATTTGTCTGAAATCTACTGCAAAAATGCTGTGAATACGGTGCGGTGCCATTCTCTACTGATATGTTAAATTCAGGATGATTACAAATGATTCATCGGGTTTTGGATGAATATATTTCACCAAATATAAAATTAAAATAATGAATGATACACTGTATGAAAAAACACATTTTCAAGTTTCTTACATAGCATTTAAATGATGTTGTTTTCAAATGCTAGGCTTTGGCAATGAAGCCATTAGCTCTCTTGCTCTCCAATATTTCTGTATAGTGGATGCGGCAGGTAGGGCTTCACAGGTTAAAAGATGTTCTTCAGTCATTTCCTCTTCTTTGTTGCACAGAGGACAATTTGGACTTGAATAAATTCCTATTCTGTGTAAGTGTTTGGCCAAATAATCATGTTCCGTAAGTAATATATACTTTGCCACTGGAGCTTTACGTGGGATTTTTGGAATAATTTCTAGATTTTTAATTAAAATGTTCCATTTTTTATCTCTGGCTCTGTTAGAAATTGATTGATTGGATAGTTTTTATCTTTCTTTTTTATTAATATTTTTGTGTATGTAAAGGGTAAGTTTTTACTTTTGTTCTGAATTAAATTTTAACCTTTTTGGCAAGAAAATCAGCTGATTCATTTCCGGCAATTCCACAATGTGCAGGTATCCACTGTAATATAATTCTTTTCTGTAGTTTTTGAAGTTGTTGAACACCACAAATGTTCTATGTTCTCTCCTCGTGCTATACAGCACACATATATACGGTAGTCAAGTTGAGGCCACATACTTTCCAGCGTGTACCTGTCGATGTTCGCCAGCACAGAAGTGATGTGATTCTGGAGTTCAGCCATGTTGTCGGCAAAGGTGGTACGTACGCATTATCTTTTACGTATTCCCAAAGAAAAAAGTCACAAAGTAAAGTTGGGAAACCTTGGGGGCCACCTGAATAGTGCCAAATGATCCTGAGCACATCGCCCAATCCATCTGTTTGGAAGTTCCTCGTTCAGATGACGACCCACTTCTTTATGCCAATGAGGCGGAGCCAAATGCTTTGGTGGGTTGGTGGCTCTCTGTCGTACTGTCTTTGAAATGCACGTTGCACGGTAGTGACGGATTATGCCTTTTTATATTGCAATAGGTATACAAAATGTGTTCTGTTAATCAGTCAATATTTTTAAACTGTTATCGTTCCTGCCACTTGGTGAGTCACATCCAAACCTTCAATGGCACACATAAGACTTTGAAGTACGATCTTTCAATTGTTTATTAGTACAAATGGGTGGGCATTACATTTTAGAAGCTGTAAAACGTCAAAACCCGATGAATCATTTGTAATCACACTGTATTAAGAGTACTAGAAGAAGTTATAGGAACTTATTTTCATGAAAATGGGTGAATGATACAAACTAAAAAATTAAGTGCTCTTCTGTTGCATTACTGAGAGAAAGTTATATAGACGTCAGGTGTGATAAAATATGGTTTTTGGAGGGGCACTCAAAGTTAACACTGTACATGTAGTGAGGGTTCTAGCTAACTTCATTTGCTGCTTTGCACACTTGACGCACATTGCCCTTAGGTTAGACACCTCCACAGGCATATAATCTCTCAGTTTCAACATTAGCTCTGAAATCCAAATTTAGCCAACAAGAACACTTTTTTTCTAGCCACACTCGTTCATCTGCGAGTAAGATATTACTGCATCTCAATCTTTCTAGGTATGTAGTACAAGTATTCATGATAGACATCACAAGTGCCTCGAAAGCAGTCTTATCCATCATTTTTCTAATTTTGTATTAATTTTTTAGCAATTTCCCGGTTTCAGATATACATTTTCCTAATATTTTCTTCTAGAAAATAAAAATTCCGAACCTACCACTTTTGCAAAAATTCCATCTGTTCGTTTCGTAAAATTAGAAATTCAACAATTTTATGGAAATTACTTAAAATCAGGACTTTCCAGAATCATGCCAAAACATTGTAATTGTTCCGGAAGAACTGCAAACACATGTATATCATATTAACTTTTGTCTGCTTTACTGCCAAAGTTTGATATGTTTCTTGACTGGATGTGCAAGTTCCAATTATAAGATAAAGAACATTGCTTATTTTTATCAAATATCAGGATAAACGCTCTTTTTAATGAATTCGGTTAGTTTACTATTTGTTCTGCAAGGGTTCTACTTCTATTTTTTATTACATTAGAATATCCATATGCCTACACGTCAGCCCAGCCAATCATTCACCTGTCTACATCCCCTGTTTGAATCACAGCAGTTTTAGCTTCCTGGAATGTTTTGCTATCCAAGAAATAACACAATCGTTATAACAGCTTTAGGAATCTCCTTTGTCGGATTTTCGAACCACTCATTCCTCAGTAGCACTTGGGATCTACTTTGTGAAACATTTTTTTATTCGCTCACTAACGAAATATGAGATGACCAGTAGTGATAAGTCAGGATGCCTATTGTAGCATATTACTAATGTTACCTCTAAAACTAACAACATATGTGAATGATAAGTATTTGCTTATCTGTAAATGGAGCAATATATTTCCAAAGGCCACAGGGAAAACAATGTAAACATATATCAAAGTAACTTGTAGCCTGTCTATGCTTCCTTTAGCATTTCTGGTCTAAGGCTTCGCTCACATTTAGACCAAGTTTCTACAAAGGACCATATGTTAAAGCTTTAACCATTAGAACCATATTAGAATCCTAATTGTCCTGTAGATAAACTCTCTTTGCGAACAGTTCCAGAATCATTGCTAGGTATTATCACGAGGCCACTCATAAGCGAACGCCGAGAGAAGCGCGGAGTGAAAGAGACAGATAGCGCCCAAACCACGGCCAGAGAGAGAGAGAGAGAGAGAGAGAGAGAGAGAGAGAGAGAGAGAGAGAGAGAGAGAGAGAGAGAGAGAGAGAGAGAGAGAGAGAGAGAGAGCAACAGAGAGGAAGAGATGGACATGGTCTGGACAATTCTCGTCCCACCGCGAGGGTCCGAGAGGCTTCGTGTGGCTTCGTGAGGCTTCTTGACAGGTTTCGAGAAACCGCGAGAACAGCTTCTCGGTATAAATAAGAGTTGGCTGGGAGCCAAGGAGAAGAGTCAGACGAGAGTTGCTAGCGGTGCAGTGCGGACGTGCAGCAGACAGACTTGAAGGTTTCATACGTGTGTGTTACGTCATTCTACTGATATCAGAGTTGTACAAGTGTCTTTCTACAGAAATAAAGAGCATTTTGAATTTCTGCAACCTGGACTTTCAATTTTAGGAATATACAAATTCACAGAATGTATTTTGCATCTGTTTCACTTTCCATGGTTAAATATAGATATTTATTCAGGTAACCATAATCTATTCTTTGACCCGAAAGGTATCCGAAGGTTTCTGAGGTTTCCTGTGGTTTCCTTCTGTGCTAAAATGAACATATCTTAGATTAAAAAGATAGTTGTAAAATACCAGGGAAAGAATGTGCATCATTGTTTATAATGCTATTTCTCGATATGTGTCCCATTATAAAATTAATGTAAATATTATATTACGTAAAATGATATAAAATTTTATAGAATTTAAGAAATTTTACCCTGTTATTTTAAACAACATACCTACAAAACTATATGCAGTATTATACATATTCTGAGGTTATCCAGGAAAATGGAAAGGCCAGGATGTCTACCTTTTCAGAGAACTAAATTGGAAGCCTAGAGTAATATTAGCGACTGACACCGTTGGAAACCTGATCTGAGCTTTTTTATTTAGCTGTTTGCAGTGCTAATGCTTGAATATTTTACGTCACATAAACACACACACGCACACACATTACATTAGCATCATTAAAAGTCTTAGAACTCAGGGTTTAGCCTCGCAAACCTGATTTCGAAGTAGTTTTCTTTTTCTTTTCTTTTCTTTTATTTTGCCAACCTACTGAGTGGCTGGCATTCTATGTGCAGCCTGAGGCATTTTGCTGTGTGTTTCCACAAATATCCACGCAGAACCTTTAACCCCATCCAGCGACACACCTCCACCTCCTCCAAGATTGGTGCACGCTTTGGCGATTGTCCATATATCCGGAGAAAAGCCAAGTACCACTTTCCCGCCATCTTCCCCTCGTTTACCTACTCTGGACGAAGGATGAGATGGTAGATTCCATTAAGTACTTGGATGTGACTCTGGATAAGGGTCTAACTTTCGGGGAGCACTTTCGGGTTGTCACATCGGGCGAACCGGGTCACGGCCTCACTTTACCTTATGTTGCACTCCACGATGCATGTTCCCTTGAAGCTACGCCTTTTCTAGACTTTAGTCTTCCCCATAGTGCTTTATGCGTGTGAAGTCTGGGGAATGACTGGAGGTTCCAACCTCCTGCTGCTCCATCGTTTACAGAATAGATGCATTCGGATTGTCTATTCTGTATATAGATGGTACCAAGAGAACGCCTCCAAAGTGGTACCGCCTACCACGCATGGCTTGTGGGCATTACCGATAACCATGAGGTACATATTTCATCCTGAACTAAATTTTTCCCCACCCAAGATTTTGTCTGGGTTAGCTTTCTTTTTTCATCCAACACTTCCTGCTTAAATTAATTTCACTAGCGGTGGACCCAAATTTGCAGCCGATGAACCTTCCTTCTTCCCCCATCTTAATTCACCCCTCATGCTGCAACACCCACGTATTGTCATGACATGGTTTAGCCATATCCAGGGCAAGAATATGTCTGACCCACCTAGGACTGTTCCTCAGCCCGCCAACGCCTCCTGTGCTGCTGCTGTGTGCTTTCCCTCAACAAAGCTTAACCGCAAATCGATTTTCCTTTCGGGACCTTTTAGTTAGGCTTAATTTTATATGGGAATAGCCTACCTAAACAATAAGCAGAGAAGGTATCTGTATTGCACACAAAATCCAGTACCGATATTTCATTGGAAATAATTTTGAGACTGCGTGAATACCCCTCCTCCAAAGAATTGAAAACCCGTTTATCTGTATGATAACTAAGAAACAAATGTCGGTTAAATGCGAAACTTTATGTGTTCAGCTTCTTCCACCTAAGTACCATAAGCCTAAGGAATTTATGTATAAGTAAACTGTATGTAGCTTTCTAGCCCTGTGGAGTCTTCTTTGCAATGAATGGGTTTTATATGACTGGCAAACCGTAACAGATAAATTACATTCTAGTGTTCAAATGGTATCGATTTCACTCAGTAAATAGTTTGTCGTTTTGTCGATTCCATTTATTTTATTACTGGTTCGAGTTAAATTATTTTCAATTGGTAAATCACTATTACTTTCCCCAAAGCATGAGGAGCATGACATCAAGATGACCTGATTTTTAAAAACAACTGCTGTTTTATCTTTCTGTACTCTTCAAAATCCTGGAACGAAGTGTGTAGTGAAGCTTTATCTCGACTGAAAAGAATTAGATAAATTAGGAATATTACTGTCTGCCCACAGCAAGAAGGGAAACGTGGCATGAAGAAGGAGAGGGCTTTGAACTTCTCATCTGCTCTAGTAGTGGATCTGTTCACTACGAAATGAGTGTATGACGGTGCATGTGAGTCATCCATACCCTGATTTAATGCTATTTTCAGTAACTGCATGTTAGGTATTTTGCATGGGTGAGTTATGCGACAACGCTGTGCATTTTACACGAAGTTAGCATCCGTATCATATCCAGAAGGTGAGCATAAACATCATGCGCACAGCAAAAATGATTGCGTTACACATTGCTCTGCTTTGTCTTCCTCTGTTGGGACGACAGAAGCTTGCAGAAGATTGAAAACACAAGGTCAGAGAATGATATACAGTAGATTTTCATAGCAACTAATTGAAACATTTACTGTTTGTTATGAGCTAATCAGTACTCAGTTTACTCATTCACTTCAGAGAGTCTAACTGTGATATTTATAAAGCAATCGAATCTCTCTGTCATAAACAAATGTTAATGACAATAGCTCAGAAATCGATCAGGAGACAAAGAGTTAATGGTTAATTCTTCGAGAACAACGATTTCAAGCAGAGATTTATTTTACTAAGAGCCTGAGAATATACTTTACTCTGTTTACAAAATCTGAATCCTCCATGTAATTGCTTTTTGCTGTGTATTTTGAGTACTTCACATACTAAGCTTCTTTCTGGATCTAATATGTTATGCATTCTGCATCTATTAATGCACCTCTTTTGAAATTAAAAATCTACATTCATATTTGGAAACTGTGGGATGAAAAGCATTTAAAGAAAATAGATTCAACAACTGTATGTGTTGCATTCTTAAGGCTTCTTATATTTCTTTTACAAACTATTCTTACAAAAGCTCATTTTAAACCTACTTCTTACACCTCGAGATAAAGCTTCGGACACTTCATTTTAGTTGTCAGATGGGTATCATGGGCTAAGTGATGGGTACTTTTAAAATAATGGTCTATGTGTGAAACTTAATCCCCTTTGCAGGGTCATTATAAAAATAACAAAGAACTGTTGCGTTACATTACTAACAATGTTGACCGAGGTACTATATTGTAAAATCTCTTACAGTATTTTGTAGAAAAACTTCTATTGTCCACTGCCAAGACTAGCTAGAGGAAGTATTACATGGCACTTAAAAATTCAGTATCGAAATAGACTACCTAAATCCAAAATAGATACTTCTAGAATAAGGTTCCTTTGTGTGGGGGAGTCTGCGAGTTTGTTCATTTGCGTAAAAGATAACTTCAAAACGAAATACCATGCTTGGTATATATTTTTCTGAAACATGCTACATTAGGAATTGTTTTACATTTGCAATCATTCGTTATTTTCTTATATTGCAGGCTGTTAATTATATCCTGGATGAAAATGGATTTGCTCAGGTACAGGATAGCTATTTCATGAGTTACCACACCACCCTGAAGACCTCAAAGGACTTCTTTGAAGCTCTGAGAGCTGCACGGAAAGTTTGTGATAAATTAAACCTTATACTCAAAGACGATGAAACAATTGGAGAAGAAGTGGAAGTTTTTCCTTACAGGTACGCTGTTAGAAGCTTTCTAGGCAAGTTATTGTATTTTGTCTAGGTAATGCCACAGAGATATAGCATTCAGAGATAAACTTTAGTACCTCAATTATTTCATTCCTTGTTAACAAATATTAAAGATTAGTATGATCGTTAACTATTGTAATTGATTTATTGTTATATCCATTATATTTGGTTTCAAAAGATATGAGGTTATATATAATGTAACTTTATGGGTTCGTAGAATTAAAAGGCCGAGTTACAGAAATTAAAAATCTCCTTTATTTCCGTAGAGATACACTGTTCAATTCTCACGTAACAACATTACATCACATAATAACACAATCTTCCAAGGTCGATGACAATAACAAACCGTGACAGCTGATTATATTAGCTCTCGTTACAACAACACTCTTGTTACCCAACTACTCCACTTTGCGAGCCGTCACGTCCTTAAATACCTAATTCGTAACTCTAGATGGTTCTAAAGTCAGCCAGAACCCGAACAATCTCTATCAGTCCAGAAATTTCCAATAATTCTATCACATTCTAGAAGCGTAACTTAATCTATGCCGGCGAGTCCTTTACCTCAGTTATCGCTGCCCGCCGGCGCTTGTTTATAATAGCCGCGCTATCATTAACTGCTTAGCAAGGCTCATTATTACCATGAAACTTTATCCGCCAACTGTTTTATTATTTGTGCCGAAACTTATATTCCTGTTGGCGTGACAATAATATATTTTATGTATATATTTATACATATTTATTTAAACGATAATTATTCGCATCAAATTATACAGAAGACACTGAAACAATATATTTTATTTGTTTGAGCAGGAATACTTGGAACGTAACCAAGAAGTTTTATTCGAACTGAATTAAGACAACCTGGATCAGATATACTATATATGACTAATGAAAATAATTTGCCCAAATTCAGTTAAGTTATATTGAAGAGAGTTCATATGGTTTGTTACGCGTGACAAACAAAACAAAAACAGTTTTCCTTTTAAAGTATAGGTGATACATGATTATTAGTCATTAAACTTGTGTCGTTTTCTTTGGACTTACCATCTCCTAACCTGTTTCCATTTAAAATTCAAATTATCAAACAATGGAGTAAATACCACTATGTGTAAAATGCTCCTTGATGCTGTCGTTTATCATGGATATCGATTGACATCCCATGCAGTGGTGCAGAAGCTGTTCTGTATCCCAGAAGCGACGCCAAGATAACTCTTGTGTCACAGTACGACAAGGCCAACAAAGTACCACTAAAGTTTCTTGGCCTGACTAGACCTAAAGTAATAATAGTCTTGCTAGTAACAGCTAGAAATATGGACATAATTAGTTCTGTTACAGACAAAGAGTACAGACGACCTATATCCCATTTACGAGCCCGCTGATAACTACGGTAGTGATCTTTGCTAACGTTCTTTAGTGGCGCAATGGTTAACAAGCTAGAAAGTCACAGTGAATTAAATCCAAATTACTCGTAATTATTCATTTGTTTATGTTTCGAGATGGTTCTAGTAAATTGGGAGTGTTTCCGTTTGCACTAGAAATAAACCTAAATAATAAATTCCATCTATTTGAGTTCACTGTGGCACTTCTTTCCGAATAGAGTATATGGACATACTGTTTTCATACGGCGAAACACAGCAGTATGCAACTTCTGTTCAACAGAGGTTTCCGCAGAAAACACATCCTACAGATCACACGCTTTTGCCAGTTGCAAACCGCCTTCTGGAATCAGGAACAGTGTACAAACACTATACTCACGAATAGTTCACCTGTCTATGACCAAGCAATGACGGATCGTATGCCTGACTATGTCATTCGGCATTGTCATCATAGCAGGTGGATCCGCTATATGGATCATAAGATAAACTGAACAATATCCAGAGTTCTTTGGGATCTGTGTTGCTTAAAGACGAAGCAGGGCTCCACTATACATGCCACGTAAATCACCACAGCATGTCTTACTGGAATACTGTAAACCCACATATCCTCTCTACTGAATGAAATGCGTTGAAGAACCGACTACCTGTGAGTAGCAACCTTCGACCCGTCGTGTAACAACGTACCTTATATGAAACGGACGGCATATACCAATAGAGTGGCCAGCACTCTCACCTCACCGACGCTGTGGTTTGCGGATAACGTGTCTGCTTCACATTCAAGAGATTTTGAGTTCCAATCTCGGTCGTGGTATTTTATTTGTATAAAGTTTTCTCAGCGATTTTCCATGCCCTAAGAGGTAAATATCGATTTACTGTAAGCTCATTTGAGGTTCTTTTCACCCACTTCATTAATCGTCGGATAAGGCTTGGGTTTCTTAACTGAAAGATAAAAGGGCCACGCTCACCAGATTTAATCCTATTAAACGTATCCTTATGAGGCTATCTTAAAGTTATCGTGGATCAGTAACCCCTCAGCAGCTTAGGAAACACATCTAGTTTGCTGTGACATCACACTGGCCATGTTACATCGGATTAGGTGGGCTATGATGTCACATTGAGTACTTGCATACGCCAGTTTGATGGCCATATGGAACACCTACTGTTACATGCATAGCTCGATGTGACCGGGGAACGTAACGTAAGGTGCAGAAGGTAGAGACAACATAAGTGTTAGCTTATATAAAGATTAATATATTGGACAAGTAGAGCGAATCCATATTGGGATGTTCGGTTTACAAGCGTGTGGCCTACTTGCTAGATCTCGATCTTTAACATAACAGAATCAACTCCCATAAGGGGCTTGCCTTTGGCGATCTGCTAATCGTGTGTCATTGAGAAGGGGTAGATGTCGTCATGGAGTACTGGCGAGAACAGAGACCTAGAATGGCAGACGGACGGACGGACAGACAATACCAAGACTGTTCTCCTGGCTCTGCTTAAGTAAGGATCGTAATCCTCTCTGGGATTCTTATTATTGTGCTTTACCATATTTAGTATATTTCCGCCCTGGATGTGAGTGGGCATTCAGGGTTTTCCTAGTAACATATATCATCTCATCCATAGCATGATGCAACCTCTTGTAAAATTTCATCAGGAAGCTGATGTCACTGTAAAGTTTATTGCAACTATCATAAGCAGTTATATCCAGTCACGCACCCAAGTTAAAGTTTCAGAAATTTAACAAAATATCTCATGCTGTCTTATATAATTTGGAATAATATGGATGTATCATAAATGCTTATTACAGGTGTCCTATACGCTCCTCAATGTCAACGCGACATGTGACAAAAGTAATATGATAAAAGGGTAAAAATTCAGTAACAGGGGATTACCAAACACCTCAAGGATACAGAAATGCACACAACGTGAGGCACTTATGTGACCAAAAGTACTCAAGTGCTAAAACGGTAAAGATTAACGCAATAGCAGTATTCTAAAATAGAGGTAAGAAATCAAAGTAAAAATAATATCACCTGGAATAGGAAACAAGAAATGAGGATAAGGTAATGATGGGAGAGTGAGGGTACGGAAGAATCCCATGTCGAGTGGCAGAGCAGTAGGATTTCTTGAAGTGGATACCGTTGAAGAACAGTTTCATTGCCGAAAAATACAAACACGCGAGACATAGGTTAATTCCACGAATCTCTTGCTGCTGAGGACATTCCACTAGAAGAGTCATTGGTATCAGAATTTTTATATCGACACAGAAAACACGCAATCCCTGCGACAGTGTAACAGAGTTCGTAAATACATGTCGCACGGGTAATCCGGCGTAAAGACGAAGTGGACAATTTTGCAAGATGGGTAAATTGAATGTGCTCCAACAAATGAAGTCCATTCGTTCACTGGGAAAGTTTGCATAGTCCTACCCAGGGACTTCGACGTAAGTGACCAGGCATTCCATTGGCACAGACGAAAGTCCTTCAGGAGTGTTAGGTCCCGTGTGCGCTGATACTGGCCATGCAGGCAAACAAAAACAAAGTGTAATAATGGATTATGAGACAAAGAAAACTTTCAAGGGTGGTGTACATAAAAACAGAACAGAAAAGAAAGGGAGAAGTGGGTAAAGGGAAAATACCAAGTGATACATGAAACTCATAAGAACATATATAGAAGTAGCTGACAGTACTGAATAAATGCACACACGATACATGTAATGCGCTGAATTAGTAGTAAAAACCAAATAAGCAGTTATCTACATGATATTTGTGTTTCTGTGTTTCAGTGTGTTTTATGTGTTCTACGAGCAGTACCTTACGCTGTGGACTGATGCTTTACAGTCTTTGGGACTATCACTGGCAGCAGTTTTTGTTGCCACTTTACTCCTAACAGGTCTAGATCTGTTTTCTGCCACCATTGTTCTTCTGAACGTCACAATGGTACTCATAAACCTAGGAGGACTTATGTATTGGTGGAACATTGCTTTTAACGCCGTCACGCTGGTCAATCTGGTTATGGTAAGCACATAATTTTACTCCAGTGAGTGATCGGTTTAACGGCAGATCAAACACACGCACACACGCACACATACACAGGGAGATAGTCATATGGATGACTCCATCTGCCATCATCACACGTGGAGAAATGCATATCAGGCGACATGCTTCCTTATTTGAGTTGAGGAAAGCTTCACTAAATCCTAATGTTCCTGTCATGTAGCCAATGAGCCTTGACTACAAACTTCTAATCAAAGCTTATCTACGCAGACACATCTACTTGCACACACAAATGTAAGCTCATACTTTTAACTGAAATATGCGATATCACCCTTTTGTGTCAACGCATATGAGCGTTAATCTTATTTTACGGTAACAGCGTTTGTACATTCTTCAACATTTAACTGGAGAACATGCACAACACTCGACAAGATAACTATTGCTCTACAATTCCGGTCGGTTTACACTTTAATGCTCTTGAATTTATGCAATGTCTTCTGTTATAAACAGTAATAAATACTCCTAAATGAGGAGCTTTTTCATCACTTAAAAGAATGGAAATCATTAGAGTGCATTAACACATGTAGAAACATAGGATGCACAAACGTATTCAAAATATATGGATAATATATACTGCTACATATGTGGAAGTACAGATCTGCACTCCCATACTCTGGATTGGTTTAAAATTCTGGCTGGAGTAAACTGCATGCCTGATATTCGCGGTTTTCTTCATCTTCGTCTTTGTTTTCTTTTCTTTCTTGTGCTTATTATTAATATTATTACTATTATTATTATTATTATTATTATTATTATTATTATTATTATTATTATTATTATTATTATTATTATTATTATTATTATTATTATTATTATTATTATTATTATTATTATTATTATTATTATTATTATTATTATTATTATTATTATTATTATTATTATTATTATTATTATTATTATTATTATTATTATTATTATTATTATTATTATTATTATTATTATTATTATTATTATTATTATTATTATTATTATTATTATTATTATTATTATTATTATTATTATTATTATTATTATTATTATTATTATTATTATTATTATTATTATTATTATTATTATTATTATTATTATTATTATTATTATTATTATTATTATTATTATTATTATTATTATTATTATTATTATTATTATTATTATTATTATTATTATTATTATTATTATTATTATTTAAGTGCGCTTCATCACCGAGACTATGTGAAGGTTCCACTTTGGGATCTTTGATGAATGTGATTCAGTATGCTTTGTATCTTTGTTTTGGACTCTTTAATAATTTTGATGGATGATATTAGTTATGCAGTCGCCTCTACATTTGTATTAGTATTTATTTTATTCTATGTTGCAAAACAGCAGGTATCCTAAAATATCCAATTACTATCCATTGGATTGGTTGGAGGAAACGTAGATGGGTGAGTACACTGTCTTAAATGGTGGGATCTTCTTAATGCGGGACCTTTAATCTGTGTACACAAATAAAATAAGTAAATAAATAAATAGCCCATAACATCCAAGGGCCTCCCACCAACTGGTGGCGTCAGCTCAACCGTTTCTTACAGGTTGAGCAAATCCCAGAAAGATTACGCTTTTTTTGTTTTGTACATGACGTTTAGCATATAATTCTTACTATCGAATAGGCAATGTGACTAAGTAAGCGTTACTTTGCTTGAGAAGCGTTGAGTTGCATTAACTTTATAATATTAAATCTTTGCATGCTCGATATCTCCGGCTTAAAATCAATTTAGGTTAGATTCGTAAGAATAGTATAAAGAATCTGTTTTAGTAAATAATCTTTGACTTGAGTTCCTACTTGGGTTCCTTCGAAAGGAAAGCGTTTTGTGTGTGTGTGTGTGTGTGTGTGTGTGTGTGTGTGTGTGTGTGTGTGTGTGTGTGTGTGTGTGTGTGTAATTTTACTCCTCCAACTTTAAGTCATATCGGACGGTGAATGATATGGGTGAGATGATGCTCAAATGTGCCCAGGGTCCATGGAGCTTAGAGCTACCCGACATTCATCTTTAATGATAAGGGAAAACTCCGGTAATAACCATATCCTGGTAGCTCACCCTGACCGAGATTCGAACTCGGGAACTCTTGAACGTGAAGCAGACACGCTACCATCTACGCTACCGAGGCGGGCCCAAAGTTGGTGGTCACGTATTGTGGATTTAGAGCACGTAAACGAACCGCAACCTTGCTAAAGAGGCTTCTGAGTAAAATTGAGTACTTCTTTACAACAGTATATTACGCGACTTCAGCAGTTACTGCGTGTCTAGAAATAAAAAAAAAAATCTAGTGTCTAGAAATAAAACAAATTCTAATTTCAATTTCAATCTGTTTTGTGACCACTAGATATTCGTTTGTCCATAAAAGTTGATTGAATATCAAAATCAGCGTTTTCCTTCCCATGTAAAATTAAGTAGCATCAATCGAATCCTTCCAACTTTTAAAATATCCAGCAAGTCCTACAGTTTTTTTTCTGTTATTTAATACACGTGTGGCGTACATTTAATAAAAATTGCACGAAAATTGCATCCCAAGGACCAATTTCCCTATTATAGGATGTTCAAAATATTTTTACATGCAACTTAAAGAGTCCACGATTAGGCGAAGTACTTGTGCTAAAACCTTTAAATAATTGAACTAAATCGCACAACTTCCAAAAATTAATAAATCGTAAATACAAAACGAAATATGAGCAAATAGAACACAACTTTAAAGAACCTAACTTGAGGTCCTTCAACCAGTCAGCATAGTTTTTTCTTGGCTAATTTTAATCGAAGTTAGTTAAGACATTGCCTTGATCAAAAAATAAAGCCTTCCGTTTGTTTATTTGCAGAGTGTCGGTATAGCAGTGGAATTTTGTAGCCATATAGTTCATGCCTACATGTTATCAACAAAACTTCAGCCTGTGGACAAGGCGACAGATGCACTTATATACACTGGAAGCTCTGTAAGTGTTTTAAAATTAAAATAATGAATTACTATCGTCTATTTTTATTTCTGGAACCTAATATTAGATACGAGCTGAAGTATATTCAACACCTACTTTCAGGTGCTGTCTGGAATTACTCTCACAAAATTTGTTGGAATTATTGTGTTAGCCTTCGCCAAATCTCCGATATTTCGAGTATTCTACTTCAGAATGTACCTGGGCATCGTGCTAATAGGTGCTGCACATGGTCTTATACTACTTCCTGTGATGCTCAGTTACATAGGTAAGTAAAACCTTTGAAGCATTAATGTATTCACTTTTGGAGTTAACATGAGCTTTTTGGTCTTAAATTGGATGTAGAATGTTACACCGTATCATGTACAGGAAATGTGGGTTTAGGCGCGTGTTTACGTGACTATCTGTAAAGGTTATGCTTAAGAAACAGAAACGTTATATAAATATCCCATTTAGTATTTAAGTTAGACATCTTCTGAAGATGTGAACCAAGGATTTCCATCAAATTTCACTGTACCTGGATAACTGGATTAGTTCGGAGGGAGCTCGGCACGGAAACAACACTTGTTTTATTATACCTATGCCCCCAAGTGGAGTATCCCCGGAGGGAAGTATGCGACGAGAGGGGACAGAGGGGGCCGTCCCAAGGAGTAATGACTGTGCAGAGGCGGGGACCCTACATTTCACTTAGATGGAAACTTCCTCCGGTAAGCCAGGACAACGGTCATCCAACCGTGGTACGGAAAATGTTCCAATATGACACCTGGGTTCGGAGACCGGCAACCGTTCTACCGGAGGAGGAATTGGTTCACTCATAACGTATCATCCTGCCATGCATCGCCGAGGCACTTCGAGCCTGAAAGGGACCAACAGATGAAAGAATATGATGATATGAAATGATTGTGGAGATCAAATGGAGGGACAGGAAATTGGGGAATGTAATTAACCTACTCAGTATTCGCCTGGTGACACGAGAAAACCCGCGAAAATACCCATGAGTCAGGCAGGCCGGCCACAGAAATCGAACCCGATCCTCCCAAATGCGGGCCACAGAGAAAACCACCTGAGCCATCCTATTCGGTATCCTAAACCTGAATAGTGCTTTGTGGGGAAAATAATCCTTGCTTTTTATATAACTCCTCAATTTTAAAATCTTGTTAAGAGTATAATTCGATGAATAAGAAATTCTTTTGTATCAACCCTATATACCCTATAAAGCTTGTATAGCATTTAAAACAAGTTTAAAAAGTATTAATGCTAATGGCAACAACAACAAAAAACTTTGTATTTAGTTACATTCACATGACTTCCTCTACCCCTCTACAGAATATTTTGAACGAATGAACCAGGTAGTTACCCGAACATTGCAGTTTTCCTCTATTTAGAGTACTTTAAATATATCCAGCATCCCATAAATCCGAGCAGGCAACCCTTCCGCTTCTCCAGTTTCAATTTGTGACTAGGTACTTACTCCCTGCCTTTCTACTAAACTAATCCCGCTCCTGTTTCCTCTTTACGAGTTTTCTACCCTTCCTTTAATGGTCAGGACTTCTGTCATAATTTCCTGTAATTTGTTGTTTTGTCCGTCTTGTTTATTTACCTTTGCCTACCCTATGTTTTGTTACAGCTTATTTTGTAGCTCCTTCAATTCTTTCAACGCTTTATCCTTGTGTCTTTAGTTGCCATGTACCTTGTGACATTTTTGCTTCCAGTGACAGAACCAAACTTAGGACATGTCCTCTCACTACCATCGCTATATTAGGTTATTTATATATAGCTTCTAAAATATTTCGGTCGATGGATTATCTTTCCATCTGCTTGCTGTTATTCCAGTTAAGTCATTCTGAAAAGCGTTTCATTACACATTTTCGTTTAGATAAGAGAGTGACCGGCAAATGGAATGAAAAAAAAAATAGATTTATGAACTACTTGAAATACTATCTCTTTCCGTATTATTCCGAGAAATAACTTAGTTTCTGTAGCACTTTAAAAACTGATGGCCTTTTGAAAATCTCAAACCATTAATTAACGAGTACCTCAGCAATAACTGGTACAAAATAACAATTACTTGAGATAAATTGTCTGGTTTTTTTGTATAAGTTCCTTCTCTAGTACACTTCCTTCGGTATTTAATCTTTACTATTTATACAAAATTATGAAAATAACTACATAGGTGTCATAAGAAAATTTAGTGATACTTTCTATTTGTTATTAAGTGTCTTAAATATTCGATATTTTATTTCAAATCAGTGGAGTGATTTTTGAGAAAATAAGCAATTTCGAACATTTTGCTAGTAGGCGTAATATAGGATTGGAATGTTATCTTGAACATCTCAGTATTGAATCTCTGGAAGATACAGTACTTCAATTCAGATTTAGTATTTATCCATAGATGATAGCTGGAGGCTTCTGTACAGTCGGTGGTCAAGAAGAGGCAGCAGTGTTCAGTAGCACGTTGGATTACTTCCATGCTGACTAGTCTCGGTAATACAGAGTTGGCTGAAGTTATATTCTCTGAAATCGTCTTCTGGACCATGTACTACTGATGTGATGAAGCGCTTTTTGTTTAAAGGAATGAATAATGCCAATTCAATACACCTCAGTATGATGCTCCATCTTTGCTTGAGCTTTACGGAATGTTTTGGAATCTTTAGCTAATCGAGATGTTCTGCAGTTTCGAATTGAAGAATTGACTCAGTCCGTCTGTGATTGTCACCTATTTCAGTGGGTGTAGTGTTGATATAATCTATAGTATAGTGTAATATTTCTGTCCTATCACGATAGGAACATGGAGGTCCTGTAACTGGTGTGAATTTTGACAGCTGTATTGTTCTCGACGATATGCTATTGCTCTGGTCTGTGACCGCGTATTGGAATTATGGCGCCGGTGACTTGATAGTTGGCCTTGGAGTGTCTTTGCTGTTAGAGGTCTGTGCTGTTGAGTTTTAGGGAGGTACCGTGGATGAAGTTCAGATTGAATCCAAGTTCAATCGGGAGATGGAGACTGGAGTTATCTTTCAGGTTTCTTTTATACACGCCGTCTGAGCCGTGAAGTTACTTGTGCAATCATAGGTGTCACAACAGGATAGACGTGTATTAAATCGCGGATGGTGTAGTTGACACTAAGGATTCTGGTGCTAGCATAATGGAAACTTGCGACAAATCTGCAGGTATTTGTAGAGAAACCATACTGATGAGAGAAGCGGAGTGGGTGTCCTGTCTGCTCTGGACTTGGAGAAATTGCCAGAGAGCAAGTAGCGTATCCATTAAGGCAAATCGTAATCCATCCCATTCTGGAATTTCAGTCTCCCAGTGGCAACATTTCGCTTTCTGTGATTCATTTGTTGATGATGTAGTTAATCGGCCTTAAACATACATCATCTGTTCTTCACTGAAGATCAAACGTGCTGGCGTTAAAAAAGTAGAATGTCTGAACTGTCAATACGCGTCCAGTACTAAGCATGCACGAAACGCGCTCAAAAATGGAAAAGATGCTAATTTGAAGACACAGAAGAGATGAAAGCATTCATGGGTCTTCTTTATTTTGTAGGAGACTTGTGGAGACTATCTGTAGAAAAACTATGGACTACAGTTTGGCATGGCCAAGTCATCCTTCGATGGCTAAGGTTTATTAATTCTTTCTAGCGCCCTCTTTGCTTCTTTTCATCTAACAGATCTTCATACAAAGAAAGAAGCAAACAAAAGACTTGTTTTTCAGCAATGAGGGATATTTTGCAACATTAGTTGACAAATACCTGAAATGCTACTAATTGGAAGAACATGTTAACACTGACAAGATGTTGGTAGACTTCAGGTCAAAATGTAGTTTTAGAGAGTGTATTCCATCTAACCTTAATAAGTATGAAGTTAATGTTTTTGTTTTGACTGACGCCAAATTTATATACTGTGCAATCTTGAAACGTAAGCAGGGAGAGAGCGTGTTGGACCATTTTGCATTAGCAAGAAGCCCTCAGGAGTACAACGAATGACACTGTTGATTTATAGATGTGGAAGAAACATCACTGCAGATAATTAGCTCATTTATTATAATTTGGAAAAAAATCTATAGAAAGGCACATTGTCCTTTGTCGGAATATGTAAGAAAATAAACAGCTTCCAGCGATGCTTGTCAATATAAAAGGCAGAACTCAGTATTCCAGTATGTTTGCAATTAGACAAGAGAGTATCCTTGTTTCCTACTTGCCTATGACGCGCAAGAATGCTCTTGTGATATCCGATGAACATTTTGACGATGACAGTGATCAAAGCTGTATAAACCACAGTTGATCGTTTTATATTGAAACAAAATTGGCGGTGCATGTTTCTGATGTGATTTTGTTAGGATTTGTTGCAGTGGACATCAGTGCATTTTTGATATACTGAACATGTCTGTATTGAATGCTAAAATTCTCTTATTGGGTAATACATAGAGCTGAAATAAAGAGCTGGCGATCAGTTTGAAAACATTATCTGAAAGCTATATTTTGATCATGTGTCTAAACTGAGCACACTTACTGGAGAAATAACCTGTGGGCTTCAAGAAGGTTTCACAAATGTGAACCTACGAGATCGATGAGGTGTCTCCTGGTATTTATAAGCAAAATAAACACAACCTTAATAAGGAATTTTAAATATATCGCACCAGGAAATCTGAAAAGTACTATTATTTTGAGTACCAAATAATTTTGCAAGAAGTGTGACAAGGATTTGAAGTGAAAACACTCAAGTAGATAAAATTACTTAAGATATCTTGTTAGTTTCAATATTGTTTATGAAATTTATGAGAACTGTATATTTACCCAATACAGTACAACATTACACATACCCATTTTATATTTTAGCGGTATTGAACACTTTATATTTTTGAAACATACTACATCCAGTTGTACTACCGAGCGTAATATTCTGTTGTACAAAGCAGAATGTATGTACAAGGTGGCTTAAAAAGGCCAATTGCACACTCCACGCGCACAGTCTAAACTACTGTTTTTTGTAGTTTTAATGGCCGCTTTGACTAAATGCGTGTAGGAATTTAATCACTTACTGTGTAGCTACACAGGCGTTGAACGGGTGATACATGAGATGAAGATGAGGCACCGGACATATAATAATAAGCCCCCTAGCCTGCGCAACCGCAGACCAGAGGGCTCCTATCTCTTTTGACTTAGTATTTGATAATATGACGGAGTGCCATAGCCAATAATTATTTAAATACATTAATAATTTACAATAATTAACAATACTAATAACAATTGAGGAGTACTTATTAATTATAACTTGCATGCAGAGTAAATAGCTACATTTTTGTATATTGAATATAAAAAGTACATGCAAGTTTTACGATAAATTTACAAGCCTATGCAGAGATAGGTGTAACAGTTTCTTACTTAATAAAATAAATAAAAGTTTAAAAGAACTATGAGGGAATCATAATATAATATACTATAAAATTCTTTATATTTATCTTTAGAAAATTTTGTTGTTATTTTATTTAAATAATAATATAATTTATTTTTTATAATTATTTCATTTATCATTTTGTTCTGGATATATTTGTCATATTCAACTCTTAATAATAAAGTATTTTCGCATTCCCATATACTATGTTCAGGGGTACCTACTTGTCCACATGTACATAAATTACTGTCTCTTTGACCGAACTGATGTAAGTACTCGGGGTACGGACCATGACCTGACAAATAATGGAGTAGACCATGTGTTGGCTGTAAATATCTCATTAATAATCTTTCCTTTATATAGGGTAAAAACAAATAAGTCCGCCTACCTTTTTCACTGGTATCCCAATCATCCTGCCAGGTTTCCATTATTTTTTCATTTAATTCTAATTCATCTTCGATCCTAAACCCCGCTAATTTAGAGGCTCTTAAATTGTTGCCTTTACGTAACCAGTAACGCGCAGCTCTTTTTCTTATCTCTAGGTCTATTGGTAAAACACCTAAAATAACAAGCAGGACGTCAGTAGAAGTGGTGGAAAGTGCTCCTGTTAGTCTAATTAGAGCTTTCCTCTGCATACTTCTTAATAGTGTTTTACAACCTGCTAAGTGTACCCTTTCCCCCCAAAAGCTAGCACCATACCCCACTATAGAAGCTAAAATTGCATTGTTATAAATCTTTATTACTCTGTACGGTATTTTCCCATTATTCAAAGTTATTCTTATGAGTTTATTCATTACTTTAAATTTCTTTGCAACCGCTTCTTCCACGTGCATTTTAAAAATCATGGCTTCATTAAAATATACCCCTAACAATTTTATGCTGTTGTCCCTCTTAATAGATTTATTACTTAATTTTATTGTTGGGGAACGCAAGAGTTTGCCTTTAAGAAGTGCAAATTTTGTTTTTTGATCTGGGATATGTAGTTTTTGCTCATTAAGAGAATAAGACAGTTCATTAAAAATATTATTTGATTTGTTTTATAACTCTCGTCTGGCATCACCTTCCATTATTATGAATATATCATGGCGGGACAAATCGGAATTCCTTCCCGAAGGAAACCCGCCCCTACACCGCTTTGTCCACCACAAATCTCTTTCTACGGTCGTCTGGGATCGAACCCGGGATGCCTTGGTGAGAGTCGAGTGGTCTAACTACTCAATCACGGCGCGGTCTAATAGGTTCCAGTCCCTATAAAATACTTCCATGATACCAGACAATCCCCCTTCTGAGTCTTCTATTTTAATTTGCTGATGAATAAGTAAAACGTATATCTCTTATTTAAATGTTATTTCGATAAATATTACTACATAAGTATAATTTGCACTATTTACTTAAATAGAGGTAACACATACGTTGATCAGGTACGTAATAGCCACGAAGACAATCTATGAGTTGGGAGACGTGGGATTCTAATTCTGGAACCTTATTTTGCCAATACCGAGAGTGGATAAATATGTTTGTTAATGCTAAAGGAACTACCCGCCTAAAAGTGAGTTTGACTGTGCATTTATGTTTAGTTTTGCTTGTACGATAACACGTCACACCAACTTCATCAGAACTGAAGGAGTTTATTATACGCTATATGATATTGGCTACTTGCACTTAATAATTAACTCTATTCCTGTAATTTAATATCTTCCTTGTTTTCTTGGCCAGGTGAAATGTGATTTCAAGTTGAAAATTTTCCGAAGAACAATTTCGCGTAAATGACCACATTTAGTTGAATCGACATGGATTGTGCGTTTTATACCATGGACAGTTTAAATAAAATTGTAACCAAATTTAAATTCTGTCCACCTAGGACAGAGGAAGACAGCTTCGAGAGTTGTGACGTATTTCAGCCCAGAGCGAGGCCTGCAGTGCGTGTGACGTCAGGCAAGAGCCGTGTACGTAGTACCAAGTTGCCTATATAAATGGCGCTGTGAGTACAGAATCTGAGGGTTCAGTCAGGTGTAGCGCACTCGATGACAACACTATAGCTGCCACGTACCAAATGGAACTGTTAAATTTACAATGTGACGATTTATTGAAGGACAAATATACACACAAGAAAGATTGTCCCCCAAAGCAGATTTCCCAGGTTGCCACACGGACATTGTGCATGTTTGGCTCGACATATGTGTGCGAACAACTTTTTTTTCTGTTATGAAATTAGTTAGGTCCAAACCCCAAAGCACCTTGTCAGATCACAATCAAACATGCATCCTTGGATTACAAATTCCCAGATATTACGTCTTGACATTGATAAACTAGTTAAAGAAAAACGAAATAGAAAGTGTCAGAAAATGACCACATAATTCTGTTAAGTGGGTCTCCTCTAATTTGCAGAGAAAATTACTTTATGTTTTATTTTGTTTACTTTATATCATACCTGACATTCAGATAATGTACGAGTTGAAGTTTTATATATTTTCTCATAGCACAGAGCTAAAATGTAATTGTTAATAAACTGTAACCAATTGTGTAATTAAGACAGTCAGCATTAATATTATAACACAAATATGTAAGTTGCACACGTTATTAATACCCTATACGTTTCCTATCTTTCCTACGCTGTCGGAATCCCAACACATGGAACTATTTCGTTCCTCTTGGACGTCACACGCTAACCTGCCTTTCGTTCGGGAGCATATTTGGCGGTTGGAGCTGATGTCGCACCGCCACACGTGTCTTCCCCAGACCTAGGATGACCACTCTCATAACACATTGTGATATTAAAACAGCATTTAAAGTCTTTAATCACATTTTATAATAACAGGGGATTGTGGATAATTCCGGCATTAAGGTACTTCATTCAGAACACATGTGACGTGAAATATGAAGTGTTGTCGATCACTACACGCCTTTATATCCTTTGTTGTTAAAATATTATTATAAGAATTCACTTAACGCTTAGCTACAAGCCGTGCACATTTCTCAAAATGTTAACCAATCACCAATCACAAATTTATAGGATTTGCTTTCAGTCAGCGGAATAATTTAAGTAACATAAGGCATTTATGTGGGGTTTTCTGCAGCAAAATATTTTTAAAAATTATGAGTTGGTTGTAATGGCTTATTTTAGATACATCCATACTTCACTTGCTGTAATCTTTGCTACTATATCTGCAGTTGTCCATTTCCACATGACTCATTCTCTACTTTTATGCCAAGGATCAATGGCACCTTAATGTGCGCCACACTCTATGTATTTTTAAAATCTTCTTTCTTGCTTAATAATGTAAACAAAATACGAATAGGGAATACAAGGTACTGAAGTAAGAAAGCTCAATCTAGTCAGAATGGTTTAATGATTATAGATACTAATATATTAACTCTATTGATGTGTAGCACAACAGAAATGTAAATACTATGAATATGAGAATGTGGTTCTAATCATTGAGCAATATTATATTAAATACGTATATGTTTTGGCAGCCTCATTTATTTTGTACCAATACTTCCAGAGACGAATAGCTGCCAAAAGTGACAACAAAATATGATGCGCCTTTTGTTTTATTTACAGGTCCCAGAAGTACGCCATTGCTGCCAACCAGTTAGCTACAAAAGATCTGTGTACGAGAAAGGAAATACAAAGCGATGCAAATATGAAGTGAATATTAAATATGAAAATTTTCCAACAAACGTTTTCTAAAGTAATATAGAATCTTAATTTTGCGTACTGATTCTTTTTGAGTGGTGTATCATACTTGCAATCGAATTTATTCTAAAGTTTCATAAAATATGAAGCTAAAGACTGAGTTGTAATTTATAGCATCATATTAGGGATTATATTTGAAACTGTTTCAAAGAAAATGTAAGTAACTTGAAATATTTTAATGTTTAATTCAGTTTTAAGAACCACCTGTCTTAGACGTACTAGTAATATATAACCTGAAACCTAAATAATGTGAAGCTAACTTATTATGATATTGATTTTAGTACTGTGATAACAAAAGCTGAAAAATTTAAACTGCCTTTTATTAATATATTGTAGTAATAGAGAATTTATAAACAGATCTTTTCTTTAGGTTCAACAGCAAAATAGTATTAAGTAGCTATAAAACTAAAGTGTATGTATACAGTTAAAGCTAAATGTTTTAATAAAGAAAATGTAATTAAGAGCAACACTAGGAGGTCAATATTACAATTACTATAGCGTCCTTGCATTTCCACAGACTAACTTAAATTGTCAATTTCGTACTTCATACACCCTGTACAGATCTACTTATAAGTCTGCTACCTCTTTGTGATATGGTGTGTCTGTCAACACTCATTATTAAATACCCTTACCATTTTTGTTATATAGTTAATATGTTGAATTATTTTCGAATAACTTAATAACTTTCTTCAAATATTCAAATCGCCGGTTTAGCATATATTTGTAATTTGTTTTGTTACCCATCAGGCATATCGAAAATATTTGGCAACTAAGTCCTGATATGTGTTTTTTCAAAAGAGACCTTAAGATATAGAAGGGACTTTTAGGTACAGAGTAGGCCAATATAATCCAACAAGCTCAGACAACGTGGTCAAGTTGTCTTCTCTATTGTAACGACGACGTCATGGTTACCACTTTTATGACAAATGCTCAAATCAACATGCTGTCATCACATTAGATGTTAATTTGGCTTGGAGATGTCAGATTTTATGGTAGAACTACGCTCTGCATTAGCTGTAGAGAAGAGGTATTCCTGAGAAACATAACGCTGTCTTATTCCAAAATACAGAAATTGTGGTTCAATTAAAAAATTATAAAGTAAAACCAATTAATTAAAAGGATCTTTAAATAAATAGTATACAGGTTAATAATAGGTTAATTATACTCACACACAAGGGGGGTTGAAATAAGTTACGAAACGTCTTAACAACGAAACCGATTTAAATTTGAATATGCCGCTGTGGAATAACGTAGTGAGACATCTAGTGACGAGAATGTAGTGTCCGGCTAGTTGTACGGATGCTTGGACGCCCACACATGATGCAGGAGAGAAACAGGCAGTTGTGAGTTCCGTCCAATTGATACGGCAGTGCGTGTGAGGACATCCTGGCGTACATATCGCAAAATTCGACAACTGAGGAACAGCGGGATGTTATCAATTTCTGTTAAACCGTATGATGGCCGTATACGAGAGAGACTGTGTGACTCCAACTGACTTGTCGGGCATACGCTTCCCCCGTATACACCGAGCGGGATGGCTCAGGCGGTTTCGTTAGTGACCCGCATTCGGGAGGCTTGGGTTCGATTCTAGTAGCCGACCTACCTGACCCATGGGATTTTCGGTGGTTTTCCCGGGTCGCTAGGCGAATGCTGGGTAGGTTAATTACATTCCCCAAATTTCCTGTCCCTCCTTTCATCTCCATTCTCATTTCATATCATATCTCATCTGGTGAAAGATATCGGCAGTGCATAGCAGGATGATATGCTGTGAGGAAAATACTTCCTCCTCCAGAAGGTCGGTTTCCGGTCTCCGCTCCTCTGCTGGGACCATTTCCTGACCGCCAGCCAGGGACCTCTGGTGCTCGGATCGTCTGTCTGGAACCTTTAGGGCTCGGCTGCTGGGTTCGTTGCCATCCCGCTGTAAGGGAGCGAGTTCATTGTCCTGGCCTGTCGGGGGAAGTCTCTATCCAAGTATATTGTAGAGACCCTGCCCTCTGTACTGTCGTGGCTCCTTGTGTCGACCACTCTTTGTCGCCTTCGCCTCATCCTTACTTCCGTGGGGGTCACTTGGGGACATAGGAACAATGAGCCCAGCATGGTAGCCTACGTACCGAATCCCTCCGTAATGAAATCCTAATCCTAATCCCCCGTATACCGCCATTCGCAGTCAGAAATTTGATTACACCCCACTGTTTCTTTTATACATTATCAGGAAATAATATTTCTAACAGTCAAGTATTTTCCTTTTCCTTTTGCTACATCTTTTATAATATTCTGACGCGCAATGCTTTTGGAGGAGCTTCGTAACATTTTGTTCCATCCTTACTCTCTTATATTTCGCGTTTCCTAGTTTTGGAGCTGAAAGAGCTGCACTGTCAGAGTCGGTGTCGGATTATTCAGTTTCTGTATCAAGTTGTTTGTGGATCTGGAATCCAGACCATGTATGTGCATCATCCACCCTTCCTCAAAACACTTGAGGAGCTGTTCCTCTCTAACCATGTTGATAACCGAAAAAGAAACAGGCATCGTGAAGACAATTGTTAAAAGTTAGAAGAAATTATGAAGAAACACAGAAATGTAATAATTTATGGTGCTGCAGCTTACGTTTCTCATAGGCAGGACAGTAGATGTTGACAATATTCACAAACACGTAACAGTGCTACAGAATATTCCTGTGTGTTGATATAAATCAACAAGACTCAGCTATGTTGGCGCTACTTGAACAGTTGTCGGTTTCATTTCAAACTACTACCGAGGAAAACAAATGCAAGTGTCTGATATGTCACGTACGTCAACTACAGAACAGTGTGTGAGAAAAAAGTGCTTTGAAAAATACCACTCTCAGCAATGTTTGCTTTGTATTTATACACTTAATTCCACTTGAATGCCATTTAGAGATAAAACTAAGGCATTGCTAGCTCTACATCTATTTGAACGACAAAATAAACAAATTAGATAAATATATTGTCAGTTGTTAGATTTTAACTAACAACGCGGGCGATTACCTAGGGTTAAGGCATAATTGGATTGAAGGAATTATATTAACATATATTATAACTTTCGCAACTCTTTTAATACTACTTGGTCTGTATGTTTATAGGTCACCTAGATGACCTAGCATTCCAACTCAAGTCGGTCGCGTTAAGTAGTACAATCTACTGAACGGGAACGGGTCAACTCTAGGATTGCATCAGAAGGTTAGGCTTAACATAATCATGAGTGTTATTGATGCCTGGGTGATGAAAACAACAAATATTGCAAGCATTGTGGATATCCATTGAGCATACACGGTGTCAGTGAGATTGTAGGTCATGGCCACAAAGTGAAGTTCTGTCTTGGACTTTTACCAAACAGTTTCACCGCCATTCAACAGAACAGATCAGAGCTGCAACTTCTTGGGTGATCACTGCGTAATATAAGACGTAATCACATGAAGTAGTACATACGTGTCACGTAAAGGTCAAGTGCTTTCATTCTACAAAACAATATCAATTTAATTATTTTTAAATGTAAGCAGTTTCTATAATAGATCACAGCATTAATATATTTAAATAAACACAATAATTTACTGGGACATTTCGCTTAACATTGCTTAATTCACAATGACCTTGAAACGCTACTCACACAAGGAAACAGATTAACATAGCTCTTAATTGTAGGACTCCAACATTTTAACCAATTTTCTTCTTAGTGCAGAACAAAATAATTTACCTATTTTTGATTCCTAACAGAAGCTCAAGGATATTTTGAGAGGAAAAGATCTTAACGCTACAGTTATAACATTTATGTCTTTCTGGCCTAGTGGCTTAGTTTATCAGACGTTGATCCTAAATGCAAGGTCGTGGGTTCAAATCTGGCTGGCGCAAATGATTTATATGTGTGCTTAAAAGCCGCAGCTCCATATTAGTAGATTTATGCCCGATTTCACCAACAGATGTTAAAATCGACGTTAACAAATGTAACGTAACAATTGTCACAGCGCTAACACTGATGTTAAATTTCTTGCATTTCACCAACCTGTTTTCTGAAAATGTTATCAAACCTGTGTTAACGCCAAGAAACTTGTAAATATCAGGGCTATAGAAGGCTATGGATGAGTCGTATTATTTTCTGAACGTACTGCGATGCGCTTTTGTTTTCATTTTCGTATGCACAAGCTGAAAAATGGCGGATGAACAAAATCATAAATAAAGCCGTGAGACGAATTTCTTATCGATGGAGAAAGAATTGTTAATTGAAATGGTGACGAAGTGTAAGGATATCGTGGAAAATAAAAGGACGGAAGCAGTGAATGTGAAAGAGAAAGATGTCACGGGGAAAATATTGGAAACGAATTTAATTCAAATGCATGTGTCACTACTACAAGCACCAAACAACTTGTCAGTATTACGTCAATTTAAAACGGGGTGCGAAGGACAAGTGACTTAAACGTTTCAAGACGGGAGGTGAACAATGTATTATCCACATAATTCAGTGAATTATAAAATCGCAAAGTTATTAATACTTGAAGCAAAGGTGAGATCGGCTTATTCCTTTCGATGCATATTCTAACTCATTATTACGTAAATTTAAAACGAGGTGCGAAGGACAAGTGACTTGAGCGTTTCAAGACGGGAGGTGGACAGTGTATTATCCACATAATTCAGTGAATTATAAAATCGCAAAGTTATTAATACTTGAAGCAAAGGTGAGATCGGCTTATTCCTTTCGATGCATATTCTAACTCATTATTACGTAAATTTAAAACGAGGTGCGAAGGACAAGTGACTTGAGCGTTTCAAGACGGGAGGTGGACAGTGTATTATCCACATAATTCAGTGAATTATAAAATCGCAAAGTTATTAATACTTGAAGCAAAGGCAGGATCGCCATATTCCTTTCGATGAATGTTGTAACCTCTCTTGTACTTCCGCAGTAACTTTCATAGCAACATGTTTCGACAGTCTATACCTCTGTAGAAAATTTTCTTCGGATAGCTGCTCAAAATCATTTCTCCTCATAGGCCGTACTCTATTACGAATGCCAATTAGACGGTCTTAAATATAGCAAATCGACATCAACAGCTGAGTTCATGCTCGCCATCTTGACTATTTACAATTGTTAAGGACTTAACATCAGAAATTTGACTTGTTAGTTTAACAAGAGATTTAACACGAGTGTTGCGCTAACACTTGTTGGTGAAATGCAATTTTTGTTTTAACTATTGCTAAACTCGTGTTAAGTCTTAACATCTGTTGGTGAAATCGGGCATCACTGTTATGTAAGGGAACTTCTGCGGGATAGAATTCGGGCAACTTGGCAGTGCTGATATAATCCTGATAATTGACGTCATTAACAAAGGAATTATTTTAACTATTTGGGTTTGTGTCAAAATAACTACTTCAGGCTTTAAGTTAGCTTTCTTTTTGCTCGTTTACTCTAGGAGTAAGAAGGAAGAACTAATTTCAGAGATAAAGTTTTATACTTATGAAAGGACTTACATTAGTGATTATTTATTATTCACTGTTTTGATATTTACAGCTCTTATCCACATTATTTGAGTTAAATAAAGCAAAGAAAACATTTATACACCGTACTGAAGGTACTATCAGGTCGTCTAGGTCATGGCTTGATGATTGATGCCGATTGCAGTTAATAATATTAAAATAATAAATCATTTGAAGATAACCGTAGGATTGATGTGGAATTTTAATTGTTTCGTTTAGTTTCTTTTAAATGAAGTGTTATGTAGACTTGAAGCTATGCTACTCAAGGTAATATTCATGTACATGAATACGATATTAACATAACATTAGAATGAAGGAAACATTGAATAAATACACATTGCATCACAACAATGTTAATTTGTAGTCTAAGTATAACGCACTTATAAGTGCCTCATACTGTCGAAAAAATGCTTGAATTTTTCACCTGAGTGAATTTCATCACATAACACAATTTATTGTACATGTCTGCACATGGTTATTTTAAATTACATTTGAGAATAAGAGCATTGATAATAGTGCTATGTAAAACATTTGTTATATTGCATGACCAATAATACTTCATTTTTGTGTACCAAGGCTCATTTCCTGCATTTGAACTCGGGATACAGAGAGCAAGTTCTGCCATTTTAAGCAGGTACTTTACATGTATGATTTTTTTCTTTTATTTAACACTTCCTCGTTGAAATCATTCTAGTGATGCAATTTTTCAGCTAATATAGTTTATAAATACAACATTGATCAAGTAGTTCAGTACTGTTAATTTCCACACTGTTTACTTTGCAAATCAACTGTAACTCGATTCTATATCATTCCGCGTAGTTATTTTTTTTCCAAACTGATCCAAAGAAGTGAATTACAATCTAAACACAGCTGCTCTATGAATTTAAATATTCCGATTCTATATGCTAGAATGAATGAACATAGGAATAAAAGCTATTGCGAGCATCTTGATCACAGTTGAGTCCAGTTGAGTCCAGAGGTTCTACTCTCATTAGTCCTGGACGCGTAGGACCAAGACCGGGGCCTCTGTCGACCAGGGAGTATCCGAACTGTCCCAAAGGGCGCCCGGCGTCCTCCGTGGGGCTTTCCATAAGGCAAGACCTAGAGACTAACAAGGCCCCCACCCCAACTGGTCCTGGGGACTCAAGACGGAATGGAAGTGGATACGTCACTTACGTGCACCAACACCAAAATGGGAAGGCTACCGATATGACCTCGGTGAGGCCGCCTGGTGATCTGGCACACCTTCTACTAGCTATGCTGGCTATTACGCGGGAATATTAATGACTTCCCTTCCAAGGGTATCGGGAACCACTGCCCCCCAAGTCCAACCCAATCCGAACAACTCCCTATCAGGGAGGGGCTCAAATGTTCGGCCCGAGGTTCCTCTTGATCGCAGTCATATACATAGCTCTTTCAACGTGAAAGTACCTTAAAAGCTTACAAAGTTACTTTCTTTCATTTTTGCTTATCTTATTTGTGGTCATACATTGGTCTTGGTAATAACTAGGCTGAGGATTTCGTAAGCGCTAACGGCAGAACGAACGGAAATTAGGTTGAGCTGTAACTGGACTTTAGGCAGTGCCACCAGAGGTTCCACTCCTACCCCCACTCCCTGGCCAGTCTGTACTTCCACAACTTAAGTTCTATTACAAAGTTCAAAACTCCCACACTACTATATCCATACACAGACTAGTCCTCTAAACAGTGCAAATTATTCGCTCTAACCTATATCCAGCCCGCCTCGGTAGCGTGGTGGTAGCATGTCTGCCTCACGTTCAAGAAATCCCGAGTTCGAATCTCGGTTAGGGTAAGTTACCTGGATAAGGCTTTTTCCGGGGTTTTCTCTTATCCTGATAGACGAATGTCAGGTATCTCTAAGCTCCATGGACCCCGGATTCATTTGAGCATCATTTCACCCATTTCATCCATCGTCCGATATGACTTAACGTAGGAGGACGTAAATTACAAACAAAAAACAAACAAAAAAAAAAAAACAAAAAAAAACTATATCCACCTGTAGCAATAAATCCGAAGCACAAAATGGTATATGTGCAATAACAGTACCATATAACATAATTGAAAATATAGCTTCCTGAATCGTATTCTATATTTGCCTGTGAGCGTAATGCCATTAAACAAGCCAAACATACAAACATAAGCCAAATAAGCCACAGTAACTTCCTCGTAGTTTCTGATTCACTAAGCAGTTTCTAAAGTGCTGTCCTCCGTGGTCTATGGGTAACACCGGCAGAGCGCGAAAGAATCCATAACACGGCTTGCTTTGAAACGAAAGTAAAAGCCGGTGTTCCCGTTTCGCAAATTTACAACACAAAAAAAAAATAATAAATAAATAAAAAATAAAAAATAAAAGAATTATATTTAAAAAAATCTCCAGGCCTGTTAAAGAGACCTCAGAGGAAAGTTACACACGCTGCACAACCAATATAGAATGGACGCTGAGAATCAACAGCGTCCTTAACGTAGGTAGATTAAACTTTCCAAAGCCTTACAGATTCTGACTGATCCACAGCTAGTCCAGGACTTTCAAGCTCTCAGCATTGAGCTCTTAAAATAATAAACATATCATTTTCACGTGACTTATGTCTCATTGTGGCATCAAAAGCAATGAAGAAGCGAAACAGTTTATTTAACAAAAGTTACGGAGCATGCAGTTACTCATCGTGACATAAACTTTATCGAGGTAGCTTAGAGCAAACTGTAACCAACCATGGAACCAAATACTACCAGATTAGTTACACCTGGTAAGGATGAATATCATCAGTCCTCGCCCCATACTACCCTAAAGAAAAAAGAAAAGGAAATTGGGCACACATCACTAATTCACTCAAACATCTTCAACAAAGACAATGCGTCATATTGCGAAATCTGCAACATACGCCTTACTATTTATTGAATGTATTTGCAGATTTCAGATATTATTCTAAAGGACGTCAGCTCTGCGGTTTTACTGAAGATCTGTGCACAATAGTGAATAATCCATCAAAGTTCAAAGAAGTTGTATCCTTCCTCAAAAGTGAAGGTCTATATTGAATGTATTTCTTAAAATTTTCCTGTAATTTATGTTAGTTGAATTTCTGCTTTAAATATAATGAAAAGAAGTATTTTACATATTGTATCCTTGCGATATGATTCAAGGTGAAAGTGACTTAAAATAAACGAAATTAAAATTATCCATGCATGAGTGAGGATTTATTCATTCATTTTGTGGAACAACCAACTGAAGCTACAGCCATAAACCTGTTTCAAAAATTCCTGCACGAATCAATTTCTTGAAGGAATCCTTTGCATATCTTCCCTAATGGATTCAAATGCTAGCTTTACCATTATTTTAGTATCAGGTTTTAGTCCTACTTTAATTAAGGACAATAAGAATTTTTTTATATATGTGGATCCGTACCTATTGGAAATTAAAGATGGGTCGCGCCGTGGCTAAGTGGTTAGACCGCTTGGCTCTCACCAAGGCAGCCCGAGTTCGATCCCAGGTGACCGCAAAGTGAGATTTGTGGTGGAAAACACGGCGCTAGGGTGGGTTTTCTCCGGGATCTCCGGTTTCCCCCGCCATATCATTCCACCGGTGATCCATCTTCATCTCATGTATCATCAGTGTCATCACCTGCGGTGCCGTATGTAGTAAAAGCGGGCGTTAAACACTACACATTTCATTTCAATTGAAAATTAAAGAATGTGTGAACACAAATGATGTTAATTTGTAATACTCCACATGCTACCTTTTTATAGATATCGAAGAGATCTATTATCTCGGATAAATTATAATCTCAGAAGACGAGACGCTTTGATCTGTTACGGTCATCGGCTGTTGAGTTATTAGACAAAATATGCAGCAATCAGAATTACCAATATATGGAAAACATGTTCAAGTGAAGATTGCAAGACATTGTTTAGTTCCTACAGAGAATGGCAAAGAGAATGTAATGATTAATCCTTTTAGTATTCATATGCATGTAGTATAACTTTACTTTCGATAAAGCTATGACGTTTGAAAACGAATCCCCTTTATCATAACAAAAATAAATTCAACGGCTTCAACTTTTTGTTGGGGAAATCTACATGGCATTTCTATGGTACTAAAGTATTACCTTTACCTTGCCGTTTGGGTCCAGGAATTTCTGTTCCTGCGACGATACGAAGGGCTTTACAGCCCAGAAAGTCTCACCTTTCAGAGTAAAATACGTCACAGTTTTTGACAAAAAGTCTTTCAGCTGCATTTGTCTATTAGCAAAAGTTTGACATTCGTCATTTTTCTATGCACATGATACAAACTGTCAATTTAGCAAACCCAGGTCGTTTCTATGTGAAATATTTATCGCCAAATATTAAATTTCCTTGAAATAAGGGCAGCTTTCATGCAAAGCTTACAACATTTGGATTTTATTGAGTATTTCTCAAAGTATACATTGATTTAAGGAGCACAAATGTTTGCGCACCATTTGATGTGAATATGTGATGTTTGGACAAGGGTAGTTTGGTTTTAACTTACTTATTGAAAACTTGTTCAAAAATAGTTAATTTTTGCAAAGGTCTGATTGAATAAAACAAAGTAGTTACATCTTAACAGATTATGGGTGATATTTATATTTTGGCCCATATCTGCTTCGCTTGGTAAAGACAGACGAAGTTTGTCTAGTGTAGTACTTGTATTTGATTTGCTGTGCTGTTGTGTGTGTGAACGTACTATAAGCTACTATGTCTAAACGGATATGCATTGAAAAAAAAAAAAATGTTGCAATGTGGGGTTTAGAAAGAAGTTGGGTGATGATGGACTTCTTCGAAGTTCTCGGAGTTCGATCTAGTCGTTCCTCGGCTGCTCTGGTATCTGCATGGTCTTTTCTTTTCAGGGGTGATCGCGGATATGGAAGGATAATGTTGTTTTAAATAAAAGATTATTTAAGCTTTCCCCAACGAATCTGCAGACTTTGAGATTTATTAAGAATGAAACCTTTTTTTTAACATAAATCAATCGATATCAATATTCTCTGGTACAATCCTTTTAACTGTTCACCAATAATCACTTTTCTGTTGCACCAAATAAAGTATACTGATACATATATTCCTACACACAAAAATTGCCTTTGCACATAAGCGTCTATTTGCGGACTTACACGTCCTTTCACCATGGAAGTCAAATGAAGAGGAAGGAATCACACACAGCACGAAGGTGTCGTTGAAGGGGAGCCCTGTCCCATGGACCAGGGGCCTTTGACTTGCCATCCCGGGACACTGTCCCTTACTGGCATTATATGGGTATTAAGTCATCGGGCGGTGGGTAGATCATTGGTTTTTGTTCTGATGTTTTTTTTTTATGTTTGATAAGAAAGAGAAGAGATAGAAAGATAAAAATGGTATCTGATGGGGATGTTAAGATTTATGGTAAGCCTAGAGTGGTTCTTGGGTGCTTGTAGGTAGCCCCGGGGTCTGTATCATATTCTCCGAGACCCCTGATAAGATGGTTGAAACTGGATGGTAGGTTAGAATAGAACTTGTGTGAAAGAGTTAAGATGTAGTTGGTGAGAGTGGGAAATGAGAGGTCATTGTGTATGTTGGTGTTGGGGATATACCAATCAGCACCTGTAGCAATTCTGAGAAAACCGTTTTGCAGGAGCTGGAGTTTGTTTAAGTGTAAGGGTGCTGCAGCACCCCAGACTTGACATGCGTAAGAGAAGGAATCACCTCCAGTGCACGTGACATTGCCATAACGACAAATCAACATCATTCAACTTTTATACATTTCTTCATAAATTTTGTATAATAACTTTTTAATTCCATTATTGAATATTCTAAATAATTCTTTCTACTTATTCCAATTATTAAATAGATTTAAATAATAATTTAAATCATTTCAGCATCTTCTCTTCCAATTGGAAAGGAAAATATCCTTTTCTGGAAAACAAGAAGATTAAATTTTAAGTTCACTGTAAAATTTACAATGCGACATTTCCGATTGTACATGGATGGGAACTGGGATACTGTTAATCATAAAAAATCAAAGAAACATAAACTAGCTTCCTTTGGTGCTACTTTTACAACTTTTAAAAACCCATGCTGTTCTTCATAAAAATTAATAGGTAAGTTTGTTTCACACATCCTAAGAAATACCGCTTATACTGTCTCTGTTAAATATGCATCTACAACTAAACTATTGCCGGCACGAACACGCTTTAAGGAAGAATGAATGAATTCCTTTCTGAACCGAGCAAACTCGAGGCTCGTAGGCAACCAGTTGAGAATCAGAGGTTTCCTGATCAGATTCCGGGATGACGATGATGATGGTGATGATGATGATTACGATTGTGGTGATGAGTGATCAGCCCATCCCCGGAAGTGAAACTACAAGGGATGAGGTGATAGGAAAGATGATGATGGAGCAATCGGTGGAATGCTGGAGGGGGAAACCAGAGGACCCGGACAAAACCAACGCTATGTTGTCTACCACAAATCGCACTTCGCGGTCGGCTTTAAGGAAGGGCTATCATGAAATCAAATGTCTAATATTCAGGATCACTGAATATTTTTATATTAATTATGATAAAGTAGAGACAATATTATCGTTGACGGTCATTGTTGAGTTGTGATAATTTTACCGAAATTGTAACAACATTTTAATTTAAATCTAATCCATTTAGCAAACACCAAACGTCACAATAATTACGAGCTCTTATTTCTATCGTGGTAGAATGGGTAAATGCTTCGTAGAAGGGTCATTTGTGAAATTCCAGGAAATGAAGAGACTGCAGCAGAGGGCACATTTTCATACCATACAGTTTATCTTAATCATAGCTATCGTTCCAGTACTGCACAAAAATTATTAAAAACCTTATGGCGTTAGGTTTAGTTGTAAAGGAACCAAAGCTGAAGCAATTAATAATAGTGTCAACGTGTGGAACTATTGAACTGCCGCGACAAGCCGGAGCCGAGACAGTATATTATCTTCTTAGTACAAACAGCTTATTGTGAACATTTAGGCTTGTCTATTGATACCAGAAATCACAAACAATCAAGTTTCCTAAGCCTCTAATCTAATAGAATATAACTCCTTATTTAATTAGAATCTATTTGAATTAAGATACATTTAATGTGATGTCGATTCTACATGATGATAAAAGTGCGTGTGGTTGTCTGCTGACAGTATTAACAAGATGATTAGTGGAATAAACAGAAGCAGCAGAGAAAATGTTTATCCTAAATTTCAAGCCAGTCTTGGTAGGAACTACAGGTTAGGGTTGCATGGCACATATCATCCACAACAGTGGGAAATAACCTTCAGAAATCTGCTAATTGATATAGAGATTACCATTTGTAAAATTTACAAATATCTTCGAATAGAAGATGACTGTAAGAGTGGAAAGACAAACAGTATTATGATTTTGTAAATGTCAATAATCACCAGCTTTAGGTTACAGCAGTAGAAGATGGTTAGCACTGCTTCTTGCTGTTCAAACGATTCTGAATTTGTATCCTGCTCTAAAATAATTTTTCCTCTCTGAATTAGGCTGTCCTGTATCCTTGCAATCAGTGTTCAACAATAAAGAACATGAATTCCGTGTTCAGACATGTACGATAAATTGTTACTCAGATTAAACATGCAAACAAAATTCTGGCATGAAAGGGTAGAGTCAGGCTGAAAAATCCAATGCCATAGCGGGATTTAAAACACGGATGTTCTGGTCTTCGTCCGGCTGCTCTTAACCATTGAGCTACCATGGACAACATGCCAGCATGACATTAAATTCTCCAACTGACTCTTGTTTTTCCAGGGAAACCACGCGGCTAGTGTGAAAGAACAATTAATTTCCATTATTTGATCCAAAGAGTGATCTGATCTATAAAGCCCGGAACTTAAAGTACAGTAAGTCGCCATTAAGATAATTGTGCTATATGATTATGAGAACTCCTAATGGTTTATCAGGAAAAATAAGAAAGAAAAAACGGGTCAGTTGGAAAATTTAATGCTATGCTGGCATGTTGGTCATGATAGTTCAATGGTTAAGAGGAATGGGACGGAGACCGGAAGGTCCATGATTCAAATCCCGGCAATTGTATTCTGACTCTACCCTTCAATGCTTTGTCCTACACATGGCTAGTGTGAAGGAACAATTAATTTCCAAAATGTTGGTAGCATGAAGTATTTATAAGTGCACTCCACTTAGGGTATTCATGAACACTTCTCTGATGCAATATGTATGTATTTATTTATTCAATGTAATGTTTCTTTCACTCTAATGTTATGTTAATACCACATTCAGGAAGTGTTGATCAGTTGATCACAACCTTTTCAGGTGCCCGCATTTTAACGAAGGAAAAAAATGGTAGGGTTGTTAGTTTAATGTGCTCCACTATTGATAGCTTCAATGCAACAAAATACCACGTTGAAGAGGAAGCGGCTGTAAGACTAGTACAATTCCATGGAAATTGAGTCATATGTAACCACCTAAATCCTCTGTACTCAATAATGTCATTGAGCCACGTTTATGGCTGTTTAGGAATATTATGCCCTGAGTAATAAAGCTCCAAGTCTACATAAAACTTCATTAAAAAAAGAAGGAAACCAAAAGAAATAGTTGAAGCTCCACATCAATACTACGATTACCATCACATAAATTATTTTAATGGTATTATTCATAATCGGCACGAGTCACCAGTGTTTAGGCCATGATTAACCTACACGACCTGATATTACCTTCAGTATGGTGAACAAGAGTTGTAAATCCCAAAACAATGAATAATAATCACCAATGTAAGTCCTTTCATAAGCACAAAACTTGATCTCTGAAATTAGTTCTTCCTTCTTATTCCTTGAATAAATGAGCAAAGAAACAGTTAACTCAAAGCCTGAAGTAGTTTTTTTAACACAAGCCCAAATATTTAAAGCATTTTGTTTGTCAATGACGTCAATTGTCAAGATTATACCAGCACCGCCAGGTTGCCGGAATTCTGTCCCGCAGGAGTTCTCTAACATGCCAGTAAATCTACTTTTATGGAGCTGTGTCTTTAAAGCACACTTGGAAACCACCTGTGTAAGCCAGGTTTGAACGCACGACCTTACAGTCAGGCCCGGTTGCATAAAAGATAGTCTAAGTTCAAGCATATGAAAATTTTCTTAATTCAAGCTGAAATTAGAATTTTAGTTGTATAAACATTGATCTAAGTTCATGGTCTCTTGATCTAAGATCAAATCTAACTGGCGAATTTTCTCCAGTTAACTTGATTGAACTTACATCAGCAGAACTGCAGAATTTACACAATAGTTTCTGAGAACAAATAAGTAGTGCAGCTTTAAATAAATAGTAAATAAAGCATTTTTGTGGTTACTTGAATAAATAATTAGCCTCTTTATTTCACAAATGTATGTTAAAGATGCATTGTTTGTGTTCATAACCTATACAGTTTTTGTATTTTCAGAATTCAGATTGCTCTGATATCTCTGATGATTAGAATGTTCAATTTAAAAGGTCTCCTCGTGTTTTCTAACATCGAAGAAATCCCATCTCAGAACTAAATGATAGAAAATTCAAAATGAGATTTCGACTATCAAAGCATGTAGTTGAAGAACTGGAGCATAGGCTACATGCATAGTTAAGAACACAAACTCCGAGGAATTGTGCACTCAATCCAATATTTATGATTCTGCTCTCATTACGGTTCTATGCAACTGAAAGCTTCCAAATGGTGATTGGGGATATATTTAATATAGATGAAGGGACTGCGTTTAGAACAATACACAAGGTTACAAGGGCGATTGTAGCTTTAAGACCTCATTTCATCAGGATGCCTATGGAAAAGGGTGAAATAAGAAGGGTTATGCGAGATTTAAAGTTAGCAGAATGCATCTTCTCTTTTGCTTGAACTTCCATGTTTATATACAAATATAATAATTTGTAACTTAAAACTTCAGTTGTCTTCCATTTTTGTTTATATTTTCCAACTCACAGTATTGTAAACAGACGAAAATGAAAAGATTACATTGGACATATAATGTATATAAAGTAAGCGAAATGATTAAATTTTGATAAATACTGTTTCAATATGGAGCAAATTCTTATACTGTTTATTTAAAATAACATTATATCTAGAACAAATAGCCATAAAGCGAAAGATTTATTTAGTGTTTGTTATGTCTAGATTGGCTACTGTGTGCAGTTGAATTAAACAGAGTCGAATAGTTCCGATAATTTTCGAATCCTTTCGATACAACACGAAAATTGCAACATGTTTAACAATGTTGCCGCATTTGTTTTTGTGATCTCAGATCAATACTGAACGGCGTTCATCTGATTTAAGATCAGCATTTTACAACCCACGCGGGTTCGTAAACTTGGCTCAACTTTCATCTTCAATTATACGATAAATGAACTGCAGTTAGCGATTTTTATGCAACCGGGCCTCAGTAGACCAACTTCTGACCAACTGAGCCACTACACCAAAAAGGTTTCATCCCTTCCTCCTGAGAGGGTTGTATTCGTAATGGAGATACATGATGTGAGAATACGAGGTTTCCCTTCTATTGTATAAGCCAGTTCCTACGTCAGTATACGTGTTTCTTTGTGATTGCGTGTGTGTTGTTTCTTTGTGTGTAGGTGTGTGTGTGTGTGTGTGTGTGTGTGTGTGTGTGTGTGTGTGTGTGTGTGTGTGTGTGTGTGTCTATGTGAGTTTGTATGTGTCTGACTTTTTGTATGGTGTATGTGTGTGTGTGATCATGTGTGTCTGTGTGGGATCGTTTGTGTTGTGTTGTACTTATCTTACATTTCTAAAGATACCAAGTTCAGTTTCCTATCAAACATTTATTCCAACTTCTGGGTTTTTCGTCGTATTTTCCTTGTCAGTAGGCAAATGCGCAGTGATTACTCATTTCTCACGACAGTTTTTCACCACTTTTGCTTTAATCATGTTTTAATTCTCATGTTTCAAGTGTATTTCTGCAAAGAGTATGTCACTAACGGCATACTTGCTTGAAAGGTCTATTCATTAGCCTCTTTGACGACTTCTACAGCGGGCGGATCTTTAAGCCTAAAACTAGCAGGCATTTCATACTCTCTAAACCTGTCATCTCATCTGGTTCTTTTAACTTCACCTCTTCTCTATGACTACAACCCTGAGAATGCGAAGTTCTCCTATGTTGTATAAGCGAGTACTTATATCAAGTGTATGTGTGAGTTTGTGATTGTGTGCCTGTATTTATGTTTCTTAGGGTGTGTGTGTGTGTGTGTGTGTGTGTGTGTGTGTGTGTGTGTGTGTGCGCGCGTGCGTGCGCGTGTGTTTTGTTTATTTACGTCCTCGAACGTTAAGTCATATCGGACGATGAATGAAATGGCTGAAATGATGCTCAAATGAATTCGGATCCATGGAGCTTAGAGTTACCTGACATTCGTCTATCAGGATAAGGGAAACCCCCGGAAAAAAATTATCCAGGTAACTCGCCCTAACCGACATTCGAACTCGGGATCCCTTGAACGTGAGGCAGACACGTTACCAACTACGCTACCGAGGCGCAACTGTGTGTGTGTGTGTGTGTGTGTGTGTGTGTGTGTGTGTGTGTGTGTGTGTGTGTGTGTGTGTGTGTGTGTGTGTCTGCATATGTATAATTTATTTTCGTCATAGCTTTAAACTAATAGCGTGATAGCAATTTTGGAATAATCTTTATTAATTTCATATAATTAACAAGCGTCTTGCGGATTATGCCAGAGTCCTCAGTTTGTATCCTGTTTTATTCAATTTGAATATCTCCTAAATCCACAGCTGTAGATTGCTGAAATAAAATTTATATGGCAGTACATATCACAAGTATTTCCTAGCACTCTTTAGATGAATGATCCTTGGTTCAATTCCTATGTTTCACCGAATTCTGTAATTTTGATCTATATTCTTACCTATTACACTTATATTAATGGTGTAAAGCACACATAACTTCATTTAATATATGCTAAAACTGAAATAGCACTGTATCCTCAAGAACTGTGGTTGGGTTACCACTTCAGCGGGAATAACTCCAGCGTGTAATAACTCTGAGTGAATAATGAAAAAGGAGTAAAACAAAGTGTATATACATGCTTCAGTTCTTAATATTGTCACCGTGTGGCATTGTTAAGCTGCCGCGACAAGCCGGAACCGGGCGCGTGGGCAGGTGAGAAAGAGACAGAGAGAGGATCCAGAGTGTTTGGTCTATTGTTGTTGCCGAGAAACTTCTCGGAAGGTCTGCAACATTCTAGAAACAATGGCTGCGGAGTATAAATACCGGCGAGATGTTAGAAGCGGCAGTTGTGTGATAGTTATTGCGATAGTCGACGTTTCAAGTGTACCGCAGTGATTTCTTTCATTTGTTTTCGAGTGGCCGAGCACCAAGTCGACCTTGAAGACAGCTGATTATCAATTTTACGTGTTTTTACTGCAGAAAAAGTTGTTTTAGATTTCTGCAAGTAGATTTCTGAATCTACGAAACCCACGCAGTCACAACATTTTATAAAACGGTAACTTGTATCCCTAGGACCTTGCTTCGATTCTCTACAAGTGCATTTATAACTCTCAAAATACGTGTCATGTAGGTTCGCTATCAAGCTTAAATAGTTATTAATATTACAAACAATCAATTATCATTATTTTTAATGGAAAAGGATTGTAACACTGCCCACTTGGAACTAAATTCAGATTTAAACGTGTTTTACTTATTACTACTTGTAAGATAACTCGAATATTTATAGGGCGTTTATTAACAGGGATTATTTATCTAAAACTCGCTGTGTTCATCAAACATTCTAATAGACTATTCAGTTTTGCAGTTAACGAAATAAAGACACACACACACACACACACACACACACACACACACACACACACACACACACACACACACACACACACACACGCATGCTCACACACATACAAACCAACAGACAGACACATACACCCACGCACATACAGACAGACAACCTACACGCACAAACACACATTTGTATCTTTGACGTAGGGACTCGCTTATACAACAGAGGAGAAACTTTGCATTATGACATCGTGTATCTCCATTAAGACTACAACCATCTCAGAAGTAAAAAATGAAAACGGAATCAGAGGAGGCGAAAGAGGTAAAGAGACGTGTGAAAGCGCTAATAATTTTTTACTTAAAAACCCATCCCCTGCTGAAGTCATCAAAGAGGCTAATGAATAGCCCGTTCAACCAAGTATTCTTTTAGTGTGATACTTTTACAGAAATACACTTGAAACATGTAAAATATAACAGAATTAAAGCAAAAGTGGTGAAAAGCTGTCGTGAGAAATGAGAAGACACTGCGCATTTGTCTAATGACAAGGGAATAAATATCACGAAAAACCTAGAGATGTAAATAAACTGTTAAGAGCAAATTCAAATTTGGTATTGTCGCGTTGAAAGTATTAATTTGTGGAAGTATAGATTTAGAAACCTCATAGCGGAGTATTAGACGTCAAACCCGTAATTTGCATATTTTCGGAGCGTTAACCAAGTAAGAATGCTAAACGCAGCACTCCAGACGTTGAACCCGGTAGTTGGTAATGGACGATCAGTAGGTCGTTGGACTTAAACCAACATGGCGGATGGAATGTTCCAGAAGTTTTTCTGCTGATCAAAGGGAGAAAGTCCCTAGGTTTAACGTGTGTTGACTCCCTCTTTTTGAGCTTGGCCGTGAATACTTATAGGTGTGATTATCGAAGCGCGCGGGAGTCAAAAGTGTATTGTTGCGGCTGGAGGCTACGCCAAATCTTCACTTCACCACGTACCGACATCTCCTCGAAGGTAAGCCCGACCGGGTCTTAATGTACTAGTGTAGCTATCAACACCAATCCACCCAAGGTCTCTTCAAGACTTCGGGGTTGACTTGTATTGTAGAAAATCATGATGTTATAGTAAACTGTCATTTCGTAGAAGTTTGTGCTTTTCTCTCTATTTATCTGTAACCTGAATATAAATTCCCTTTACCATTTACCTCTACCATCTGAACCCCTGTCCTTTCAGCTACGCTCCCAGTTGTGAAGTAGATTGTAAACTCTTACGGTAAACCACCTTTATGTACACACAACCTTATCCACAGCTTGTAGTCTAATATCATCCCGGTTCACAATCTATAATGCGACAGTATCTATAGAAGTGCAAGATTCATACAACATACACAAACACACAAGCACAGGCATACATGTACACACGCCCATGTACATACTCACACAGTTTACAGAAAATCATAACTTGGGAGATTAAAAATGTTCAGGAAACATGATGTAAAACAACATTAAAGTGATAATTGGCTTAAATATATATAAAAATCTTATCTTTCTTGAAAAGTGTATGAAATTATAAATGTTTATGGGGAAAAGCGGTTTGAAATGAGCCTTATCTTCTTAAAACTTCAAAACAGAGAAATCGGGGATGCCTAGACGTTTATTTTACCCTGTGGTCTATATGGCATGATCTGACTAAATATGTCCAATAACCTAAGCAACGAGTGCTTCAGGTAGTAGAGAAAGAACTAGCCACATAATCAGTGAAAATTAACATTATGCCCAAGAGCCGGTTTGTAAATGCTGTAAGTGACACCTTCGAAACACAAAATCAGGTATCCTTTTACAAAATGAGTTAGACGTCATCTTTAAGAGAAAATTCGAGAAACTTTGTACTGAAATGGAAGTAAAAGAAGCAACTGGAGTTTATTAGGCATTGACAATGTCCATGCTTGAATCAATAAGAATCTGTATTTTTTAGACGTAGCGTATGGCGTAATGTTGCGCAGTAGTTTATGGAGTAGTCCACTTGCTTACTTGGAAGAAAAAGGGGTGTTAGGTTAGACATCTGTCATCTCTTTTTCCTATACCCTTGCCCCGCTGATATGTATCACTCCGCGTGAAACTACCTTCCCTCTCACTCTAATTGGCTAATGCTTTCGCACCATAGGCCATAGGCCGTGACTTCCCGTCACATTTAAACCTGCAGTAAACGTCATAATAATTGCCAGGAAGATAAATAAAATCATACAAATAAGGATATGAAGGCATGCAAAAATACAAGTTTATAATGAAACTGAGCAAGTTGAAACTGAATGAATGAGCAATGAAACTGAAACAAGTTTATAAGGAAAGGTCTTTGGCCTTTTTCACTAGGATTTTTTTAAACCAGCTCACATACCTTGCAAAAATGCTTGTCTTTCAGTCTTAAAAGTCGTGTCACGTAATACTAGTGTGTCCTTCATTCACCCAAGTCACGTCAAGGTAGTATATTTTGCGATTTGTATCCCGGTACAGTCTGATTGTCCTTAAATAACGTCTTCGCCACACAGCAATATCGCCCCTGAAGTGATAAGTTTTCCTGTTGTCTCAATTTCATGTTGTGATGTTCCTACGCATCTAACAGTCACACCCTAAGTTCAGAGCACAGCTGTTCGACTTCTCTCACTGACAAAGACGGATTCTTCTCTGTGAGTGCATTAAACACATGCACCACAATTCTTTTTTCGCCGCTTTGTAAAGGTTTTCCCTTGCGATGCTTCAGCGAAAAACTGCCATTATACATATAATAAGTGCACGCGCAATAAACGATCAGTAAAATAATTTAGCTCTCGCACTCGGGACAACACACCTTCAATTGGTGATATATGACTAATCAGTTCAAAACAAGGTCAGTGATAAAAGTCATATAAACAAATATGTCATCACTACCGCTAAATCACGTGCTGTCTTGCCATGTGCTTGAGAGCAAAGGAACCTCCTCTTTACTTCGTTTAAGAATTAACATGCATTTCAGATAAATTAACACTGTTGCGTAATATATTTAACTCAGTTACGAAAATATAAATTTGACAATTCTCTTCCAACATATAAAGATATATCACCATGTTAAATAACGGACTAACTTTTACCACACAACAGTGTATACTGCAATAGCAGCCAACGAGAGGTGATAAGGTCACGTGACCGTTAAGAGATACGGGGCAAGCTTATGTGAAACAAGGATTAATCTATCAACAATCTGCTGGTGAAAGTAGAGGTCTTACCCTTACCATTGATTTGCACGACTCACTCGCGCATATGCGACATGCGCGCACATGCAGGTCCTGCGCCAAGTCTAAAAATACATCTGTAAAAGGTTACATCCCGCTACTGACATCTGTTGGAGCAAGGGAGCTTGCATAAGTCCTAAGAACTATGACGATGAAAAATGTAATATGTATGCTGTCCTTGTAAGTTCATTCAAAGGGATCCTCAGCGTTTTGGCAGATAGTTCCACATTAGTGTGGAAACACGGGACTAGTGCAGAATGATTTAATTTCCAACAAATAACCTAATAGTGGTAACTATAAAGGGACTTAAGTACTTACAGAGTTAGTAAGTTGCCACAAAAGGTGTGTACCTCATTGCATATGGGAACCACTAGTGGTTTACGGGAAACATGCGAGTCAATAGGAGAATTTAATGTCATGACGGCATGTTGTCCATGGTAGCTCAATGGTTTAGAGCAACCGTACGGAGACCGGGAGATCGTGGTTCAAATCCCACCCGTGGCATTACATTTTTCAGTCTCACTCTATTCAAAACTGCTAGAGTAGGCTGCATGATGCAAGAAGGTCGTTAACCGCTGTTCAGTGTCACACTGGCAGGTGATTTGTTCGAGATTTGAGAGATCTTTGAGGCATTAAATCTTGAGAATGCCAAAAAACGAGCTACTAAGAATCGATATTTCTATACTCGGGAAGAAGTTTTGAAGATATTGATTTAGATCCAATAATTCCACCCATCTTGTTCAAATACCAACCTATCAGCATCTGATGGCAATATTAGATTTAACAGAATTAACTGCCTTATGTTAAGCCGCAGACCTATGTCAACTTACTTATATTAGTCACATCTATAAACGCTGGAATTATTGCGGCGTAGTTCATGAACACCCTGACGTATGTATATGTCCATGTGTCTTTAGAAATCTTCATTTAAAAAGTACTAATGTTAATATTCAAGGCCAGCATTTTGTAAGCTTGCGACACGAAGATTTTCAGAAAAATACCTCCTAATCCACTCTACCCTTCACATATAATATTTTTCGATGATTCGGACTTCCTCGAAAATGCTCCCAGAGACATTAATTAAAAATCATAAGTTGAAGTAATGTTTGTTATAAATGCTACGTGTATCTGAAGGTTTTCTGGGACTACTCCCAGAAGTCACCTTTAGCTTGGATAAGTTTTGTGTATCAGACAAATTTTAAAAGATGAACAAAATATTACTGCGCAAAATATTTAGATCTTGTTAAAACATGCTAATGCCCAATGATTTTTTATTTGAGTGTGATAGTGAATGGCCTGATTTTTTCTTTTGTGATTTACGTCCTCCAACGTTAAGTTATATCGGATGATGAATAAAATAAGTGAAATTCTGCTCAAGTGAGCCCAGGGTCCATAAGGCTCAGAGGTTTGTTGTTTGCTTGAGTTTTTTCATACTTGATGTTTTCTTTAATGGAAAGTCCTTAATTATTGTTTTATTTCCTGGCCATCCAAGAGCACAAATTCAAGGCCATCACAATATGTCCCGCTCTTAAAGCCTACTGTGTTTCGATTATCCTGTTAACTGCCTGCTAAACGAATTTCTACAAACTTCTATACAAAGTAACGTGAAGTAGACTTAATAATAACTTGTAAGAGGAGTACAAGAGTTGTATGCAAGAGTTGAGGAAGTAAGTGTTGCACATCAGAGTTTTACTTTTGTAAAGCAGATTTCGTATTGTTACTTTGTTGAAGTCGGATGTCGATTTTTCACCAGAAATACAAGTTATAAGACTCCCTGAATTAAAAAATGACTTTTTACTTTTTTTTAATAAAAAAAGCTCTGTGTGTGAATGCGTATGTGCATATCTGCCTTAGAACAGCATGGCTCAAAAACAAAATATCGCATAGTAACCAAACGTGGTATTTAAATTCCAGCATCTTCAAAGATGCAAGACAAAGATGCCAGCCCAAACTGTCGTTTACATGGAAATGTTTTGAAACGTTTCATTTTCTCCAAAGCATTTTAACGATTTTGATTAAAATTATCTTTCTGATGAGATGGTATCTTTAGTTTTCTGGGAATAGCCTCTGAACTTCTCTTCATTCTGAATGATCTTTGCGTTAGTTGTAAACCATAATAGATAATATTTATTACGGACTCTGTCTACTACTGAAATCATATCAGCATTGCCGGATTGCCGGAATTTGATCCGGGAGGTTTGGTTTCATTTGGTGGTAAATTTACTATCAGAAAACAGTCCCTTTTAAGTACATTTAAGAAACATTGGCCCGGACCGAAGTTGAATCCGCAATCTTGGAATCAGAGGACAGCGATTAACCAACTGAGTCTTTATCCGGTTAGAGATAGGCAATACCTGCCTTTTGGGTTGTTAATCTAACGACCAACACCTAGAAATCAAGACCCTAGCAATAAGGAATAAGCCTGATCAGATGTTCTAAAACAAATGGGGGACTTCATACTACAACTTGATGACAATTTATAGACATGCCATCCTACCACAAATTACGTATGCCTCTGAAATCTGGTACTCTGAAATCTCAAAGCAAGCGAAAAGAAACTAACAAGAATACAAAGACCACATCTCATCTTCTCATCAAAATTGTTTAGAACCGTCTCTCACTACAAGCGATAACCAGATCAATGGATCTTACAAAGAAATGGCCTGAAATAAATCTCCAAAAGCTTGAAGGCAAACCCGATCATAACTGGAATGAATAGATTTGAATTCCCCAGAACGACCACACTATATCACCCAAGAGAGGAATACATTAGAGGTGATACTTCAGGAAATAAGGGTGCAAAATGGGGGCACATATACACCGATGGATCCAAAACTCCGAATCATGTAGGTACCGGGATAGTAGCAACTGAAGACCGAAATATCAGAGCGCAACAACTACACTAGAATTGTACGGTCTTCCTGACAGTACTGTGCGGTATTCAAATGGCGGTGGATTGGATCAAACAATGCCATAAAAGATAAACATATGCGCTTTACTTCGATTCCAAAGCAGCTCTATCAGCTCTAGCCAACAGGAGGACGACTCATCCACTCACTGCAGAAATCAGGGAGAAAGTCATAACCCTCAACAAAACAACCAATATAACACTCCACTGGGACAAAGGTTATACCGGACTAAGAGAGAATGAAAGGACAGACCACATTCAGAGACCGACATAAGTATTCCAACGTAAACATATTTATTACTTATATTATTTTAAAGTACGCAGAGCAAGCATGCCAAAATACAACTGGTACAAAATAAACTTGAGTCTTCCATTAAACATATAAACTCATAAATAACTGAAACTAATTTGTACTACAAGGAGAAATAAAACAGTTACTTTACATCTGGACGTAAGTATTCGAACAGAGAACAGCTAGTATTTAGTTACCATCCCCTTTCTTTGAATTACTGCTGATAATCGTTTGGGCATTGTCTGTATGTATTGTTTAGTGACTGCAGAGTCCATATTTCTCCACTCTGTTTGAAGAAGTTCTTTCAGATTGTCCTTGCTTCTGATGTGATGCTTCCTCACACACTTCTCGAGTTCCTTCCAGATGTTCTCTATAGGATTTAAATCTGGAGACTGGGGCAGTGTCTTCAAAGTGTGAGGAGTGTTGTATACGATCCAAAGCCTTACAATTTCTGCAGTATGCCTCGGATCATTGTCCTGCTGGAAGTAATAATCATGCCCTAATCCCAGCTTCTCTGCACTCTTTTAAAGATTGTTTTCAAGAATCCTCTTGTATTCAAATTTGTTCATGATCCAATCTATGAACACCAGTTCCCCAAAGCCAGATGAAGCTATACAACCCCATACCATCACACTACTGCCACCATGTTTCACTGTAGCTACCATGTTCTTAGGTTCCCATTCTGTATTTGGCAGTCTCCACAATTTAAGACGTCCATCACTCTTATATAAGCAGAATTTGCTCTCGTCCGACCAGAGGACCTTATCCCAGAATTCTGTTGGTTTCACCATATACTGTTTAGCAAATTCTATACGCTTTTTCTAATTCATCTTATTAACATATGGTTTCTTCCTAGGAACGTGAGCATTGTACCCAGTACTATTTAAAATCCATTCAATTGTTCTAGTGTGAGCCACAGTGCCAGAATATTGCTCAGGGCATCCTCTAATCTCAGATGCAAAAACTATCGGATTCTGCTTCACCACTTTTATTTGCCTCCTTTCTCTGATGATGAGTTTAGAAGGAGCGCTACCTCTAGGTTTATTTACAACAATATTTGTCTGTAGCGTTGAATTCTGCAGAACCCTGTATTTTTGCTTCTGTTAGTGGTTTTGGCAACTTCAGAGAGAGATTTGTTTTTTTTTTTATATTTATCATGATATTCCTCTCTGCCACCGTTGTCTCCTTACCTTTACGTCCCATATTATCTGTAAGTACACAATCGGCTGAATAACTTTGAGCACACTGTCTCGAGGTACATCATAAACACAACTGCTGTGTGGTAGGGGCGTGTAGGGCACGTCCAACCACCTTTCTCTTTGTTCGATTGGGTACGTTCGAATACTTATGTCCTCCAATAAGAGGGACAGTGGAATAAATACAGTACAGATTGTGTAATAAATACATGCAAAGTGATATTTTAAATATTGTTTCCGAGACACAAAAGGTTAATGTTTACATGTTCACAATTCAACGCTGCCAAATAAATATTGCAGTATTTATAGTACGTGCAATGTTACATGTTATATCATTCGAATACTTCTGTCGGCCACTGTAGCTAAAGAAACGGCTAGCCGGAACTGCAATATTGAGTATAAGGCTCTTCCAATCTCACGTAGGAAACAGCTGAGGGACTACTATAATAGAATCTGTAAAACAACACACTAATTGCACTGTAGCAGCATATACCAAGCTGTTTATTCCAGACATCACACACAGACTCTCTATATCCTTATGGCCAAATTTCATACTCGCGCAGCTCCGCAATAACCCCGGTAGCTTCAAAGAGTACTTTCTCAGAATGAACATAGTACCTTCGCCAGTCTGCAACTGCTCCGAGGGAGAAAATTAATGACTTTTCATCTCCATATTCTCTAGTGAACGACCAAAAGTTCTCAGTACTCTATCCCTGCCACCCTCCACACAGTGAGCGTTATGAAGTTTATCAAAAAAGTGCACAACGAACTACAGCAATAACATGTCTTAATAAGTTTAAAACAACCAATATTGTAAATTGTACATACAAGGGGAAACACGGGCTGTACATCAGTATGAATAAAGAAAAATACCTACCTACACAACAATTGTAGTACTCTTTAATTGGCTCAGTGTATTTGTCTTTCTGAATATTCTTTGTTATTAGTTTGAATTATCAAGTAGTTACATTTTACTAAATTAGGAAGTCGTTATTCTTTCTTTTTATCTCTTAACCTTAAAAACGGAATTCGAAGCCATCATACAGCATCCAGCTGTATTCCTGCTGCATTCTCTAATTTCGGTAATACCCACAATGGGTATATTCATCTTCTGGAACGAGTTACAGTAGAATATTACATATCACAGTTAAGCAGGAAACAGTAATAGAAATAAAATGCTTTTAGCGTTTACGCTATTTGAGGAGTTTAAGTCATACATTTTATACCTGTGAGTACACTATCATGAAATTCTCTGTATTTCATACTTCTTTAATATTTGGTGTGAAAGTCCTTATTAATTTTTTGGACATGTTTCGTCTTTCTTGAGTAAAAGTGTAGTTAATTACATAAAACTGTCTCAGAAATTGCATTACAAGTGGAATAGTAACACTTATTGTGCCACAGCATATTTAGTAATATTGAAGGACTTCACCTTTTCTTTACTGCTCGTAATTATTTGCATACGTTGCTCTCCTCGTACATTATTAATATTCTCCAGGCAAATACTTTTGATGTAAAACAATTACTTTGTGAAAGTGAAAAGGACCATTTCTTCCCTTCAAGAATATGTCTGCAGTTCTAGAACACACCAGTAGGAATGGAGCTAGAGGGCGAAGCAGCTGCTATTTTATTCAGGAATGAAAAATCTGGACCTTTACAACGAGATAATTGTTACAATAGTTAGCCAAATAGTGAACCTATCTCAAGGTTTACAAGAATTGAAGTTTATCCGGACATTCTTTTTCGGAAAAACATTGTAATTTTCAAAATTAAATTTACCGAAATTCTGTTTATATTTATAAATTGGGCTGCAAAAAGTTCTTTCATTTGAAATATTGATGAAGTGAATTAGTAACTGCTCATAGGTTGTAGACTTTTCAGTCATGACAGTGACTTTTCGAAAGTTTGTAGAAAAAGAAGCATTTCCAGATGTTTATAAATTGTGCTGCAAAATGACTATAATAATTCTAGCGCGCAAATTTATTATTAGAATGTAGATTTTCCTGTTTAAAACACGTAAAGTACATAAACACTCAGTGCCAAGACAGGTTTTGCAACTTTCTCGTTATCAATCAGAAAGCCTAAATTCGAATACAAACAATTTTTATAATCATGTTTAGAAATGATATAGAAAATCTGTTAAATGGTGTAGTGACATGTCTATTATTGCTGGTCTCCCTCCTTGAAAAAAATATCACGGCACATGACTCCATTACTACTTCCGAGAGTTAAACAGAACGTTCTGGAAGTTTCTGCAACTCTCAAAGATACTGGTGCCCATTTGGGAGTTAAACGGAACCTTCTGGAAGTATCTCAAACTCTGAGACATACTGAGGCTCATTTGAGAGATTCTGTTGATTACACAAGTGAAAGTTTTCATGAGTGACTGATTTAGTATGAGTTGGTTGAGCGTGTTTCTGATCGGACATCAAGTGTAGTTCTTTAGGTGAGTTTATGGTAACAATTATGACGTATTACTTTAACAAGAGCTTAAAGACTACTTTTGATCGATCCCGTAGCGAGTGAGTCGCAGGAAGCAAAAGCTGTTCCGTAATTACACAGCTACGTCACGAAGAAAACAAGATGGTAAGAAAGTTTGAATCAGATGACATTAGTCTGGTGACCGCGTGAAAGTTTAACTAGGTATATTAGTTAAGTGGCACTAACAACTTAGTGATGTGGCAGTAGTACACTGTGAGGAGCGTACGACATAATATAGGATACATTTTAAAAAACAGTAACACCAAAACCATCGAATTCAGAATGGGTTGGTATAAAATGACAATGAACTGTATTTATTTGTTTTAGAAGGTATAGCAAAAGATTCTCAAAATTTCTTTTGTAGAAATAAACTCCCGATGAAGAAAGTATCATGATATGAACACTGTAATTTCTGGAATGGATGAGATGGAGATGCAACTGAAGAATGCAAAGGAATAAACAGAGAAAATCAAATGGAAATCGGCCTTGACATCAACTCTACGGACCTAGAGATTAAACATATCAAAGGTGTCAATGCAAATAGTCGCAAGAAGTCACATATGAAATGGAAGGAAAAGATTTACTTGTAGAAAGAGCATCCACAAAAACAAACAAGAAAGGCGTGACACCTATTTTCTAAGTAAAACATTGCGATGATGTAGATCGCAGTAAAGGAAATGTGCCGCAATCTATAAGCAAAGATCTATGCCAAAATTTTACTATGCACCAGATATAAAACTTTTTGAAGGCACCGAAACTCGACGTCCTTTAGTACTGGATAGTGTTTAACCGACGTTTGAGGCTATTGCTATGAACGATAGTTGAACGCAGCAGAGAATGCACTCTTTTTGAACGCCTTGCAAGGGCTAGGAGTGTAAAAGCTTTCCCGTCGGGGCCCGCCTCGGTAGCGTGGTGGTAGGGTGTCTGCCTCACGTTCAAGAGGTCCCGAGTTCGAATCTCGGTCAGGGTGATTTACCTGGATAAGGTTTTTTCCGGGGTTTTCCCTTATCCTGAAAGAGAATGTCGGGTAACTCTAAGCTCTATGGACCCTGGGATCAGTTGAGCATCATTTCACCCATTTCCATCCATTGTCCGATATAGCTTAACGTTGGAGGACGTAAAATTACAACAACGACAGCAAAAAATCCCGTCGGAGGCTTGACCCGCCATTTAGTTTGGACGGGCGCTACGGAAAACAGATTGCAGCCCCCACTTGCCGAGCCCAGCTTGTTGACATTACATCAGAAGAAGCAGTTAACTCTGACACCAATGGTAACTGATGGGCTACCCCGCCGGAGTTACAATCTGATGGAAAATCCGCAACAAGACGATACTTTCTATAGATACTATCTCATAATTAATGTCTTTTTTAAGTAAAAGAAATATTGGAAATATATTCTAACAAGCAATTAACTAATTTTCAAAGTATAGAGCAATAGATTCTATGGTTTTGAGCCATCGTTCAGCAAGGTTTATTATCCCACGATGGTACCAGTCTTTGGTTTTTGATGCGAAGAATTCGGTGACACCCCCTTGCATTCCTTCAAAGTTATAAAAATTTCTTTCACGTAGAAAATGGGCCATGGATAGAAAATGATGATAATCTGATGGTGCGAGATCAGCGTTGTATGCCGGGTGCGGTAGCAGTTCGATTCCTCCCAAATCCTGAATTCTTTCCATGGTTGTTCTTGCAGTATGGGGTGCTGCATTGTCCTCTTGCAATAGAACTCTATTCCAGTTAACTAATGTTGGGTATCTCCGTCTCAAAATTCCTGAACGCGTTTCAGTTGTTGAGAATAATGATCCGGACCAATCGCTGGCCCATTTGGAACAAACTGCTAGTGAATCACACCTTCAAAGTTCTACCAGACACACGGCATTACTTTGGGACTGAACTGATTTTTTTTAAGAATGACTTTGGCAAGTTGGCGGGGATCAAGCCATTGTTTCGAGACATCAGGGTTTCGGTATTATACTCATTTTTTCATTAAATGTGACAATTGTCCTGACAAATCTATCATACATGGGACTACGGATAAGCTGACGACATATCCACTCTACGTTCAGCCTTTTGAGGTGTCAGTTCATGAGGTACAGATCTACAACTTCTGTATGATTTTCCAAGTGCATCCACATGGCAATGTGTGACATCTTTTCATGCACAAGTTCTTCTGAAAGTCTGCGGATATTTTCCTGCGGATTTTCTCGCAAAGCTTAGCTTGTATCCTAAGTAGTCCATACTTTACGTTTTCCAGAAGGTGTCAAATCTTTAATGTTTTCGTCTCCATTGTTGAAACGTTGGAACCACCACACGCTCACTAACGACACCCGCTCCTTTCACCTCACATATACTTCGAGTAGCGGCAGCGACTTTATAATGGCATTTCCAGTAGTACTTTAGAAAGACTCTAAGTTCAAATTTTGTTATCTCCATTTTGTGATTGTTTATTAACAACTGAATACTGATACAAGCTCGCAATGTACGAAACACTAGCCATGGTACCTTATACAGGTTGTTACAAAAAGGTACGGTCAAATTTTCAGGAAGCATTCCTCACACACAAAGAAAGAAAGTATGTTATGTGGACATGTGTCCGGAAACGCTTAATTTCCATGTTAGAGCTCATTTCATTACTTCTCTTCAAATCACATTAATCATGGAATGGAAACATACAGCAACAGAACGTACCAGCGTGACTTCAAACACTTTGTTACTGGAAATGTTCAAAATGTTCTCCGTTAGCGAGGATACATGCATCCATCCTCCGTCGCATGGAATTCCTGATGCGCTGATGCAGCCCTGGAGAATGGCGTATTGTATCACAGCCGTCCACAATACGAGCACGAAGAGTCTCTACATTTGGTACCGGGGTTGCGAAGACAAGAGCTTTCAAATGCCCCCATAAATGAAAGTCAAGAGGGCTGAGATCAGTAGAGCGTGGAGGCAATGGAATTGGTCCGCCTCTACCATTCCATTGGTCACCGAATCTATTGTTGAGTTGGGCATCTGCCAACTCCGCATTTGTAAACATTGCACTGACTGCAAAACCACGTTCGTGATGAACACTAACCAGTTGATGCTACTTACTGATGTGCGTGATGCTAGTACTGTAGAGCAATTAGTCGCATGTCAACACAAGCACTGCAGTCAACATTACCTTCCTTCAATTGGGCCAACTGGCGGTGAATCGAGGAAGTACCGTACATACAAACGAAACAATGGGGTATTTTGGCAATTGTCTGCACGAATGATTTCAATTTATATTTAAAGGTAAATATTAAAATGAGCTCTAACATGGAAATTAAGCGTTTCCGGTCACATGTCCACATAACATATTTTCTTTCTTTGTGTGTGAGGAATGTTTCCTGAAGGTTTGGCCATACCTTTTTGTAACATCCTGTATATAGTGTTGCCAAACCAAAGAAATCCAATAAATTTTCCAAAACAGTGTAACCGCAGTATCAGGCATGGATTAGGAGGCGGCGAATTAATCGAAATCAGATAATTAAAAAAGAAGATAAATTAATAAAAATGCTTTGCTAAACTAATATAAAAACCTTGTTATAATAATATTAAATTAGAATGGATAGAGTAATGATTAAAACAGTGGTTGACTTAAAGAATAAGGAGGGAAGAATATAATTTAATATAACATATATACTATCATCCAGGCAAGAAAAAGAAAATATTCTTGTAAAAATCTGTACAGTTCTGAGAGACAGGAAGGAAGGACCGTTATCTTCTTTGTGCTAGTTAAAGTTCAATAAAGTTCAATGTCTGAGAGCTATACAATACTTTCAGCCAGGAATGTGTTGGGACAAAGGACTTTCAAAATGCATTTAAGCATGAACGCTAAAGAGACTTACTTCACTGATTTGATAACGATGTATACCGTTACAAACAACTTAGGGTAGGCGTTTCCCAACTCAGGGTGGGCTGAACGTCAGTGAGTTAGATGAGTTTTGAGAACCAATGCGAAAATTCGAAATAAATGAGAAACCAATAATAATGTAACATATGAGAAGGGTGAGCTAGTTTGGTCATGTGATAAAGTTAGAGAGGGGGTCATAATAAGGTTTGAACTGAATCGTGAAGTAAGAAAAATTTACTTACAAGTTGATACTACGACAGGAAGGACGTGTTCATGCGCATTAAGAAGAGAAGCGAAGATTTATAAGTCTGAAATGTAGGGAAGTTAATAATAGCGCAACCAGCGTAAGTGGAAGCAGCATTAGCAGTTTATTAGAGCAAAGTAGTCGCCATATAAAGAAGTAGAAACCGCGCGGAAGTAACTTTAAACAAGTAATCCAGGGTTTCAAGTAAAATTGAATTTATGTTAGGAATTTTACTAACAGGTGGTCACCGATCCGAGTCGATAAGCAAACTCAGTAGGAATTAAACCAAACAATTCTGCAGCAAACAAAGTGTCATTAATACGACTGAGTAGCCAACAACCACCAAAATCCATTTCCTACAACCATTCACCTGAGGATAAGAGAACTCATAGCTCCAATTAGAACCCAAGCAATTTAACACTGGTATGCTGGTTTGCCGCAACAGCAAAATCAAAAACAGACTTTACTTAATAGACAATATATAATACCCCTGCAACAGCTGACCTGCCTAGTTGTCATGATGGCGTGTTCAGAAAAGTGTGGGACTCCGGACACAGTAAAACCAAGGCAGAACAACTGGTACCCCAGAAGAGAGGGATTAAATAGTTCATGAATTGACCGTATTGGACCTGTCAGATAACATATGTATAAATACAACTTAGAGAATTTAGTTCACAGATTCAAATGACTGTAGATCTTGCAGGCCATAGACTTGCACGTGGGACGACATTTAACAATGCAATTCGGGGCACCGTTTGAAATGATTGCCCTTTTACTAACACAGGCGAAAATTCGCTACCTTTTATTGGTTATGGATTAGTTTAACAATTGGCTAAGGATTATAGGGTTGTCAAACAAGAGACATGATTTCTTTGGATCCCACAAGTCAATAATATACAAAATGTTCAACTTTTTGAATGATTGCTGCAGGAAAGCAGTGGGATTTGGGTAATAATACAAAGTGAACACTCAGGACGGATTAATAGAAAACGCATGAACTTGAAGAAATCCAATATAATGGCAACGCACTAATGTGTGATTACCTTTCAAACAGCACATTTTCAAGTAATGTCCTTGATTAATACAAAAAATATGTATTCCTGCAATCAACATTGAAACTCTGCATAACTTGCTAGGACAAAGCAGGATCGATAGCACCAATTTCGATTTTTGTGTCCCCTTTGAGATTCATAATACATACTGAATTAGTCCGAGATACTTCCTTTTATTGTTATTAGCTATTTTGCAGATAACCGTTCTTATTGAATGTTTTAGTCCTTCGTCACTGTTTAAAAGTGTTATAGTTAATCATTTGTTTCTGGGAATGACATGGACCAACTCCGGCGTAGAGTATCTGACCTTAAACATCTGACTTTGATTTCATTTCCTGTATTCCCCATAATTAAGGGGAAATGGTAATTAAACTGTATATTTCATTAACGTTTTAAACGTTAGCGGCCATATTACCTAGCTATTGAAGGTCACTTGCTAATGTGAAATACGTAGAAAAATAAGCTTTCGTAGAAATTGTTTATTGGAAATATGTAAAAATAAACAATGCGTAGAAAATGGTGTGAATGTAACATTGGGTATTTGCTTTTATAGAACGGAGCAGACATTTTCTGTGAATTTGACCAGATTCTTTTATCGTAGTGTTTAATCTAATAGAAATAGAAGCTCAATAAAATGGAATTTCTGTGGATGTGCGAGTGAAGTCGGCAGTGAGGTTAGTCAGCCCAAGTCTGCGTCATAGTTTATAAACCTGGATAATCTTGGCTTGCTATAGAAGTGTGCTGACAAGTATGTGAGAGAAAAGCAGATGCGCTGAGATTGGATCCTTTGCAAGCAAGCCGTTTGTACAATGTAGCTTGTTGTAACTGTAAACATTGGATATTTATGTAAGTGACTGTTATTGGAGGAAAATGAACTGGATTTATAAATGGCAACATATTACTTGAAGTTGAAAGTACATTTTCCAGCGTTTAAGTACAGTCAGAAAGAGAATGCAGCACTCCATGCATTGTCGCAACATTTCTGAGCACGTGGTTTGTGATTGTTGCGTTATATAGCGGCCTGTCTAGGCCCGGCCCGGACCGGATCATTAGCTCAAGGCCGCAAAATGCATCGACATATCTGGGTCACACACATGTGTGTGTTAATTCTAGGTGAATGAGGGGAAGAGGAACGTTGCAGCTTCGTGTGCACCCCACATCCCGCCATTATGTAAGCGTTGTTTGTCGACCTCAAGAAAGCATCTCTATGTTTACATCTGAAAACGTGCGACAAAACCAACCTTTATGATCCTCAATCAACGCCGTTTAAATAACACTTGAGTTTCCCTTGCAGCATGGGATTTAAACTATTTGTTTTCTTTATCAAGCTTCAGAATAACAAATGGGAATCAGAATGTTTATAATTCGTTAGCGGAATAGTTACTTGAATTTAGCATGAAGCTGTAACATCGTTACTTTGCTCTTAAAGGCTACATTTGCTCGTTAGTGCTCTCATGCTAACGCTAAATTACATGCATTATACAATATAATATTTTGTTTATCAGTTTGTGTTGTTTTAGAATCTGATTGAGGCTGTTGTATACACATCCCTTTATTAGCAAGTAAAATAGGTATATGTAGGTCAGAAAGGTCAACATATATTAGGCTTATCAAAGATTGTCAGATGTTTTACATTACATGTATTTAATTGTTTATAAAATAAGAATATGAAGGTAAGTGCTTAAAGAATATTATTTCAACATCCCTGCAATCTAACGTTCATCTCTTTTCACATTTCTGCATCTGAGAGCCATTTTATTCGAAATCAAATTTTGCTGATTTTACAAAAGAAAGGAAAAGCCGCAATTAATAGAAAAACAGTGTTTCCAAGCTTTGCATTATGTTGCTTTAAAATTGATTAGAGTGTTGCATTCCCCCTTACCATATTGTATTGTACGTATGAAGATGCTGTTTAAAACAACTGGCGATTCTTCAAACCCGAAAGGCCAGAATGGCAATGAAATGAAATGTGTAGTGTTTAACGCCCACTTTTACTACATATGGCACCGCAGGCGATGACACTGATGATACATGAGATGAAGATGGAGCACCGGTGGAATGAGATGGCGGGGAAACCGGAGGTCCCGGAGAAAACCCACCCCAGCGCCGTGTTGTCCACCACCATATCTCACTTTGCGGTCGCCTGGGATCGAACCCGGGCCGCCTTGGTGAGAGCCAAGCGGTCTAACCACTGAGCCACGGCGCGGCCAATGGCAATGGTTATTTGTTGCAAAACTGAATGAGAGATATGCCGAAAATGTTAACATTTTCCATAGTGTATACAGATGTATGGGATATATTGCAAAATATTTCTAATTATATATTTTTTTTTAAATTTTGAACTTAAAATTACAAAAAGAATCTACGGTCAGTTTATTGTTTTTTTTTTTTTTTTTTTTTTTAATTTTAAAGTCATATTCTCCAAACTGTAAGGGAATGTTATTGGTCATTTTTGTTTGACTTTTAAGTCATCAACTTCCCAGCCCTAGTAATCAGCATTTCGTTACCATTACAAGTTTGAGAATATTAATAAGACCTTCTAGTCGATTGCCGTATGGTTATGCAGGTTGTGTAACTGAATGCAGTTTATGATTGTCCTATTCATTTTCCTTGCTGTAGGAAGACATGTAGGTGCATCGTCTTGTAAGATGATTCTTGAAGGGGTCCTTGTCGTGACTTTGGGATCTGTAAACAGACAGGGAAGAATTAAATCAGTGCAACTATGTATCTTATGTGAACTACTGGTAATCATGGATACCCTAATGTTACAGCCAGCATATTTTAAGTCCCTTACACATACTTTGATATCAAATATACAGGGGACTAACAAACATTTGGAACACGCATTTCTTCTTTATATTACATTTCCGTTAGTCGAACAAAATACAAGGGCTTTTAAACAAAGAATGATCACATTTTTCTTTCTTTCTTTCTTTCTTTCTTTCTTTCTTTCTTTCTTTCTTTCTTTCTTTCTTTCTTTCTTTCTTTCTTTCTTTCTTTCTTTCTTTCTTTCTTTCTTTCTTTCTTTCTTTCTTTCTTTCTTTCTTTCTTTCTTTCTTTCTTTCTTTCTTTCTTTCTTTCTTTCTTTCTTTCTTTCTTTCTTTCTTTCTTTCTTTCTTTCTTTCTTTCTTTCTTTCTTTCTTTCTTTCTTTCTTTCTTTCTTTCTTTCTTTCTTTCTTTCTTTCTTTCTTTCTTTCTTTCTTTCTTTCTTTCTTTCTTTCTTTCTTTCTTTCTTTCTTTCTTTCTTTCTTTCTTTCTTTCTTTCTTTCTTTCTTTCTTTCTTTCTTTCTTTCTTTCTTTCTTTCTTTCTTCTTTCTTTCTTTCTTTCTTTCTTTCTTTCTTTCTTTCTTTCTTTCTTTCTTTCTTTCTTTCTTTCTTTCTTTCTTTCTTTCTTTCTTCTTTCTTTCTTTCTTTCTTTCTTTCTTTCTTTCTTTCTTTCTTTCTTTCTTCTTCTTTCTTTCTTTCTTTCTTTCTTTCTTTTCTTTCTTCTTTCTTTTTTGACGTACCTCTACTCGTCCTCATAATTTTGATGGTTTTTCTCAAAATAGTCTCCCCTGTCCCTGAATGCGTTGCACTTGTCCAGCGTTTCTACCGGTCTTCAAAGACATGCTGGAAACCATTTTTTGAAAGATCCTTCAAAATCGCCTCCGCAGCTTTTACCACTGCTTCTGATGATGGATAATGCTCCCCACGAAGGCGTTTCTTCAAGTTAGGGAATAGAAAAAAGTCACATGGGGCTAAATCGGGACTATAGGGAGGGTGAGGGATGCACTTCACGTTGATTTTTGCAAGATATTCAGCAACAACATCGGCAATATGCAGCCGCGCATTATCGTAGTGCAGCATCCAGCCTGCTTCATGGAAATGCAGTCTTTTGCGCCTGATATGGACTTGCAATGGTTTCAGGACATTCCTGTAGTATTGTCTAGTTACTGATGTGTGTTCAGGTACAACATACTGATAAACCATTCCATGAATATCAAAGAATGAGAAGACCATAACTTTCCCAGCAGAAGCAACCACTTTTGCTTTTTGGGGGGGTTGGTGATGAAGGAGATTTCCAGAGTGACCTTTGCTGTTTGCTCTCAGGATCAAAATGATGAAGCCAAGTTTCATCAGCGGTGATTACGTTTGAAAGAAACTCCGGATCTTCCTCTAACATCAACTTTAACTGTATGTTGCCTCCATTGCAGCGGTAGGCGATGCTGAACATGTCTGAACTTGCCTGGTTCTCACAGGTGGGAACCAGGAGTACCAACAATGAAACTACTACGGCTTGTTTGTTTCACATTAAGCCAACAGAATATAATAAGATTGAATTTTAGTGCGAAAATTCATGACCGTTAAAAAATTATGATCATTCTTTATTGAACAGCCCTCGTATGAAAGCGTATATGGAAGTCAAAGATGCATTAAAATACATTTGCAGAACTATGAGCAAGGAGATTAAATTGGACTGCGCAATGTATTATCTAAGCCAACGCTAAAATATGCATGTGAGACGTGGGCTAGTAAAAGCAAAAACAGATGAGATTGGAATTAGTTCAAATTATGTTTTTAGGATTGCTATTGCAGTAACTAGAAGGGATTGGATCCAAAATGTAGACATAAAAAATAAATTGGAGGAGAGGTATATTTTAGAAGACATCCAAAGTTATCAATGTAAATGTAAGGAGCATATTGAAAGACCTTTAAGATTGCAGCACAGCTTTACAGACCTTTGGGACGCAGAGACATTGGACGACCACGTACGAGGTGTTTAACCTCGGAGTTCTTGAAAGCCTAATCCAAATAATGGAAGAAGAATATTTAATAGATTTATCAAATATATGATAGTATCACTCTAGTGAATGTGTGTATTCACTTAATTTTGCAATTTTTGGGCTCACGATTCTATGCTCTCAGGTACAATTTCCAAATAGTGCTACGATGTTATACACGCACAAGCACACGCAGAAACGGTATAAAGAACACAAGCTTTTCACAGACATTAAATGTAAATAACTGAAAATATTATGTTGTATTTTTATCTGATATAACATTTACAGTTCTTTCCTGGTAGCTGTTCACTTTATTATTTAGTTATAACTTATAATTTATACATATCGGTGTATCTGTCCAGAGAAATTTAAAATTTCAGATATTGCATGGCACAAATATTCTCTTATTCACTGATTTTGGAACTATGCATTCAGTTTCAAATATTCAAAGTATTTTCACCAAATATTAAAGGCAGCTTCTTTACTCTCTGAATTATATTTTGAAATATGTTAGCTAGACATAAACTATACTAATTAAAATAAATACACTCACCTCAGCTCAACAAGTATTTTGAATGCATTATCACACTTTCACGTCACCACTACAACACACGCTGAAATACTTCATTAACTTCTACACAAACAGTACATTACATGTAACTTTTTGTCGAAACCTTTCAAAACCAGCAGGCATGTCCCTGATTTTAATTTTTGCGCTGACTATGGCTTTTCTTCCCAGTAAGCGCGGTCTTAATAAACCATTGGTATCATATAATAATTCCATAAAAGCAAGTCATTTAATTAAGTGTGGGGGCTTTTTAACTCGCCCATCTGATCTTCCAGGAGCACTCAATTCAGCTACTTAAATGGGAATGAATCTCATTACCAAAATACGTTGACACTCCGTTCATGTTAAAATTTATTTTATTTTATTTATTTAGCATTTAATTTCTGTACAGAAATGTTTGCTTTTCCAAGATACAGTACAAAAAATACAAACTAGAAATTCAGAAAATACAGAATTAATTCTGCATGCAATAATCAGATTAAATTGTATCAATGTCAACAAATACAGAAAACTTACATGAATTGTCAACCATTAGTATCATAAAATTATTCTCATGTAATCATTTAATCTACTTAATCTGGTGTCTAAAATATTCAAAGAAATCTTGAGTACTATAGAAGCACTGATTTATTAAAAATGATTTCACATCTCTTCTGAATCTTTTCTTATCATTGTTTTTTGATTTTCTTTAAGATTAAGTTATACATGTGAACCCCTTTATGAAGTACAGAGTTAAGTCTTTTATTTGATCTTGATCCCAGTATATGTAATTTAGTATTATTCCTAGTATAATGTTCATGAATAGTGTGATTTGTTTGAAAATATATTATGTTGTTGTTTATAAAGCATACGTCTTTGATTGATTCTGAAAACAATCATGTGCAGTATGTCAGACAGAACTTAAAAAGGAAATACCATGTGTCTCAGTAAGAGATGTGCCCAACATGGTAATAATTCACAAGCAGTGCTCATAAATTTAACCAAATCTCACTTAATATACCCTATAAATGTACCATAGGGAGTTTTCGAAATCCTAAATAACTTAAGTCAAAGAATCCCTCACGTGTGAAAGAATCCTTATCTATGAATAACACACTGTCCACAAAGTCAGGTTGGACTTAAACTGCAGAGTATACATATAAAGTTTACAAGCGCACTTTTGCAATGCTGCCTTAATAGCATGAATTTTTGTTCAAAATTCAAAAGATGCAACAGCAGTTACTGCAGAATTCACAAGACCTGCCTATAATGACTACCTATTATTCAAATTGTGAACAATAGTACGAATACTTACAAAAAATTGCAGTACTGCCTTCTTGGCCTGAACGATTGCAAGGAATACCTTTGTCCTAGCTTTGCTTTGCATGTCTGTGTAACGCGGCGTTCGCATAATCTACTATGAACACTGTCAAATTTGTTCTGGAAAGGAACATAGTGGTTTGGAAATTGCTCATGGTGAAGTCTCTGAGTCGCAAGATTAGCTACTATATGCTGCATGTCATTTTAAAATGATAGTCACTTATTTCTTCCTTTATTTAGTACGAAAAATACTTCTACTTCGTGCAATAAATACAGTTTCTGCAGAAACTGTAGTGAAACGTACGTCTCTTGCTCCTTGCCACAGAGATTTTTAGATCCTCTTTTCCTGCCGAATCTTGCTAAATGTGTTTCTTGCAGTTTTTCTAATTTACCTAGGTTTCAGCAAAATAAAAATGTGGACGTGTATCTACAGCCGCCCAATGCATATGAATAGTTCTTAAAAATGTCATTTATTATACACATAATTTTTTTGGCTTATGAAATCCAAATATTTTAGTATTAAACTCCTGAAAGTAGAGGAACCTTAAATGGGACTGGATTAATGATAACTGTGCAAGTAGTAATGGAAATTTAAGTACAAGGAATCTAGTGATTGAACCTCTGCGAAACATGGAGAAATAAAAAATAAATTAATTAAAGAGATTTGTTAATGTCATTAGCAATTCGCCAAATTGATTACAATAAAATGAGCATTTCGAACCTTTCCAAATAAAAACGGTGCTAAGTATTTGTACTGCCAGGTGAGAAGTATATTGTTGACCAGGATACCAATTTCTACGTATTGAAGCTATGAATAGGTACAGTTTGGGTTTTGTGTGATGATAACCGTGGAATGATATAAACATTTGCAGTTAATTTACAATTTTGTTCATCATTCAGAGTTTTTAATAGTTTTACAGTGGCGCTAGTTCATGGTACACTTTCCAGCATATTTGTTATGAGGCACTTTTATTTTTTCCACCACGTACATTTTGAGCAGGAAAGCCACTGCATGCTATTGTAAAATTCGATACCAAATTTTTAGCGGAAATACACCGTTTCAAAATCCCTAAATGGAGTAAAAGCATGCTTAGAGAACACTGTGTGTTTCCATGTATCTGCAATTATTTCCAAAAGCTAGGATACGTTGGAATCGTACGGAAGGAATTTGGTACTTCGACTAGAGTTGATGTACTGTGCCTATGCCATCTAGAGGGGCATCCGCGCGAGGAAGGATAAGGCAAGAGGAGACAGAAGGCGGTCGACTCAAGGAGCCCCGACAGCGCAGAGGGGAGGGTCACTACTATTGACCAGTTGGAAACTCCTCGACAGGTCAGCACAACCGGTATCCCACGCACCTAAATACCTAGGAATAATTGTTGATGAGAATTTGACTTTTAATATGCATATTGATTACATCAGACATAAAACTTTAAGAGTAATGGGAAAGTTAACGTCGTTGATTCAAAGGAATTTTAAATTACCCACTGATATCAAAATGTATCATATAAGCATTGCAGCTGGGATTATGGGGTATAGCGCAAGCACATGGGCGCAAAGGCTAAGCAACAAAAGAAACAAAATACTAATAAGAAGAACACAAAGACAGATACTTTTACGGTGTGCAGGTGGAACTAAGACCACCCCCACGATGGCTCTATTCGTAATCCTAGGGATATGGCCGATGGACTTGATCCTAAGATATAGAGGTGCAGAATACTGGAGAAGGAAGAACAACAGGCAAAGAGTACGTGAAATAGTAGGTGAAGGATGTGACACAAGGATGCAAATTAAAAGGACACTATTACAGGAATGGCAAAACGAATGGGACAGTATAGAGGAAGGACATTGAGCCTATGAATTACTTCCAACAATAGAGGAAAGACTAGGAATGAGCCATTTCAAACCGACTAAAGGAATAATCCATTTTATTAGTGGACATGGACCTTATGCCACCTACTTTAAAAGGATAGGTAGACGAGCGTCAAGTCTATGTACAGTATACAGCATAGAGGACACACCAGAACACCAAATTTTTGAGTGTCAAGAGCATCGAGAAGTGGATAATTTGAGACAAGAACTGCAAGGAAAGACAACATGGGAAATCATAAGAGATGCAGAGGAATTCAATAAGCTAGACGTGATATCAAACATTAATTTAACAAAAGCTTGTGAACAATACATAACTTCATAGAAATCTACACCAACAGAACTGGCCACACCTGCATCAACTCAACAAATAAGACGATCAACTAGAATCCAAAGACGAGAGACGGAAGGAAATATGAACATAGGAATGGATCCAATTGATGAAGCAACACCAGTAGAAGAAGAGGACTAAGGAGATTTTGGAATTGAAATATAACCATGAATTGGGAGGAGAAGAGATAACCAACCAAGAAGGTGACATAGATTTAAATCGGACTGACTTGACAGCGATATATATATTTGAAGAGAGAGATATATATTTGAAGATAAGAGGAAAATAATTAGGATAGTTTTTTAGGTTAGTTGACTGTAAAGTTTAGCAGTCATTTAGGTTATTGTTTCTGCACCTAACTAAAAGTTATTCTTATAATTAATAAATTTATATAAATGAATAAATAAGAAATGGTTAAAAGGTTCCGATATAGACTCTAGGCATCGGAACATAAGAAAGCAGAGTTTATTTTTTTTTATCCCACGCACCGTGGTCCTAAGGCAGGCCACTAGGGTGGCCCGGAGGCCTGTGACCGTCCTATCGAAGGAGGAAGTGCTTACCAGCTGCATATCATCCAGCCATGCAGCGCCGAGACTCTCATCAACACTTCAAACCTGATATAGACCACTAGATGAGAGATGATGTGAAGTGGTAATTGAAATGAAATGAAGGGACAGGAAATTCGTAGAAGGTAATGAACCTACCCAGCATTCGCCTGGCGACCCAGGAAATAACCCGAAAAAGCCCATGGCTCAGGTAGCCCGGACACAACAATCGAACCTACACCCGTGAAAGCACGCCAAAGAAGGAAGCTGCTTGAGAGATCCCGCTCGTTCCAAAAGGATTAATCGGCTGAGAACTAGGGATTAAGCATTTGAAGCATCTTCCCAACGTAGGAAATGAAGATTTTTCAATACTCCCACTCCAAACTTCATTTTACGATGTACATTTTTGAACATTTTGATTAGTGCAAAAATGATTAACACTTTTGTTTAAAATTTTGTGTATAAAATATCATGACAGTCTACCGGAGGACGAAAGTGTTTACCGGGAGCATATCATCGTGCCATGCACCGCCGAAACTCCCGCCGACACTGTTACTCTGAAAGAGACCAATAGTTGAGAGATGATATGAAATGATAATGGAGGTGAAATGAAGGGAACGGAAATTCGGTAGATGTGATTAATATACCTAGCTAAACCGTGGAAATCCTTAACTGTATTGAACATTATGGGTATAGGTAATGTTCATTTTGCATTACTAGTAAATCGTGATAGAAGGTCAAAATCGTAATTACACAAAACATGAGATTTCCTCAAAAACGCAATTTATGTGAAATATATTATTGTGGATATAACCGAATTTTATAAGACAACTTTCGAAACTTACTTTTCTCACAAAGGACGTCTTTCATTATTTTATTATGACCTCTTACTTTCTCGACTACATATAGTAATCAAAAGAAGTATTATATTCAACCAAAAATTCCATATTGAGATTTCATCCGGTATGTATATGACGCCCATGTGTGTGTGTGTGTGTGTGTGTGTGTGTGTGTGTGTGTGTGTGTGTGTGTGTGTGTGTGTGTGTGGGGGGGGGGGGTGTGGGTGCGCGCGCGCGCGCTTCGCCTTCCGTGTATGTTGCTGAGCAGTATAATTCACAAAGTACCACACTTTCTACTTACTTAAATACATCTTCCACACGGACGGACACACGAATATTCAAGAAAATATTCCCACTTCAGGCTCCCCTTTTACTGAATATTTTGCAAGGCTTTTCTATAAAAAAATATTTCCTCTTCCTAAGTAAAGGCAAACTTCTGTCTGACCACCAAAAGAAGGCAAGCTGGGCATGAAAGGGGAGAGGAGCTTGAACTGTTTATGTGCTCTGGTAGTGGATCTGTTTACTACGAAATGAGTATAGGAGAGTGCATATGAGTTCCCCATGTTGCCAGATCTAATGGTCGTTTCAGTAATTGAAGTTTTAGGTATTGCGACTTTGTGGGTTCTTAGAATTAGAAGTTCAATTTGCCGAAATTCTAAATGGTCTTTATTTACGTAGAAATACACTTAGATTACAGCAGCATTACGTTACGTACACAATCAGTCTACCAAGGTCGATGACAGTAACAAACAGCTTACTCAACTTCCACTGTTGACAACACTCTTGTTACATGTCTTACAACAACTCTTGTTTCACAACTTGCAACTCGACCCTTGGCCAGTCTTCGCCTCTTTAAATAACTCACTGATAATTTCTAGTTTATTCGAAAATAAACCAGAACCCGAACAGTCTCTATCGGTCAAGAAGTAACTAGAAACTTCCATTTATTTCAGTTTGTTTCGGCAGACCTATATCTGCATGTTATCTTTGTCTGCCTGCTCTTGGTTTTCACACTGCCGCCTATCAGTTCCTTTTTGTGTAAAGAAGCCGCGCGATCGTAGATACGGGTTCGCGACAATATTGTTCATGAGTGAGTTATGTAACAACAATGTGCATTTTACATGAACCTTGCATCCATATCACATCTGGAAGACGAGCATAAACACAGCAAAAGTGCTTACGTTATATATTCCTCTACCTTGCCTTCCTATGGTGGGCAGACCATACGTGATTTTGGTGATGACATTGAAGTGAAGCTCCACTATATACCTTAGATAACTAACATAGACAACTAGCTAAGCAAGTTGAATGGTGTGAAGAATATAAAGATTCCAATAAATATACCCTGTAAGCGAGTGGCTTATTGTAAAAGACAGAGCGGAACCGTGCTAGGGAACGTGATATGCTCTGTCTAAGCTTCTCCGTGATATGTACCTCAGTATTTAGGACGAACCACGGCTGTACGGGGAGTTGAGATCTACAGTTGCTAGGGTCCCTGCCCTCTGTTGTCGTCTCCGGCCAAATTTAGTATCCTCTCAGAAAGGACCACATCAGAGACAGGTACAAACGATTTCATTGTAATAATTCCCCCATCTATCATAATGCCATTAGTGCAGAGCAAGAGAGTATAAAATACAATTAGGAACACAACATATTCCAAGATACAACCGTAGTATAGGAGATACTAAGGCAAACAAGAACTAAACTTTATTGACTTTAGAGATATTAAATGTACTGTTTCTTTTAATGCATATATACTTTAAAGATCATCGGTACATTCTAAAGTTCCGTTACATTACATTACTCACCTAAAACGACCTATAGTTTTGTTATGCTAGTTTACCAATCTCCCAGTTCAAGTATTCCTAATATCTCTAAATATGAAACGGAACATTTGTAAGTAGAGAAAATGATAAAGTATAAACTCGAATCCCAAACACGTTAATAAACGTATAAAGGTTTCTGCCCCCTTAATGAAGTACTCTTAGAAGATCAATAAAAGTTTCCTTTTTCTGACAAATTTTCTACAAAAGTCAAACGTTATTTACATCACAGTATTTTTAATGAGGACGCAGGTCTCAATTTTATACTTACGTTTCCAGATTAGAAAGAAAGTTGGAGTGTATATTTAAGATTTTAGGGTTCAAATTAAATGTGCAGGCTATGACAATACTAAACATAAGACTTATATAATATTTTTAAATGATCTGTTTCTGTAATTTACCTGAAGTCGTTAAATTAAAGTAAATACTATCCGTTTTATGCAGCGTTAGAAATATGAAGATAACGAGTAGAATAGGATACAATATACGGAGGGGATTTGGCACGTCGATCAACTAATATTTTGTAGCTGTGCTCTAAGTGTGGAACCCTCGGGAGTAAGGATGAAGTGAGAGGAGACAGAAGACGGCCGACCACAAAAGGTTACCACAGTTCAGGGCCCCTACCATTGACCACTTCTAATCTCCACGGCAGTCTAGTACAACCGGTAGCCACTTGTCGCGGTCCAGAAAGAGGCCACAAAGCCTGCTCGGAGCCCAAAGTTCGACATCCCGGAGTCTGGAAACTTCCGGTAGTCTAGTACAACCGATGGCCACTTGCCGCGGTCCAGAAAGAGCCCACTAAGCCTACTCGGAGCTCGGAGATCGCCATACCGGAGTCTGGAAACTTCAGGCAGTCTAGTACAACCGGTAGCCACTTGCCGCGGTCCAGAAAGAGACCACTAGGCCTACTCGGAGCCCGGAGGTCGCCATACCGCAGTCTGGAGACTTCCGGTAGTCTAGTACAACCGGTAGCCACTTGTCGCGGTCCCGAAAGAGCCCACTAAGCCTCCTCGGAGCCCGGAGATCGCCATACCGCAGTCTGGAAACTTCAGGCAGTCTAGTACAACCGGTAGTCACTTGTCGCGGTCCAGAAAGAGCCCACTAAGCCTCCTCGGAGCCCGGAGATCGCCATACCGCAGTCTGGAAACTTCAGGCAGTCTAGTACAACCGGTAGCCACTTGCCGCGGTCCCGAAAGAGCCCACTAAGCCTACTCGGAGCCCGGATATCGCCATACCGCAGTCTGGAAACTTCCGGTAGTCTAGTACAACCGGTAGCCACTTGTCGCGGTCCCGAAAGAGCCCACTAAGCCTGCTTAGAACCCGGAGATCGCCATACCGCAGTCTGGAGACTTCCGGTAGTCTAGTACAACCGGTAGCCACTTGCCGCGGTCCAGAAAGAGCCTACTAAGCCTCCTCGGAGCCCGGAGATTGCCATACCGCAGTCTGGAGACTTCCGGTAGTCTAGTACAACCGGTAGTCACTTGTCGCGGTCCCGAAAGAGCCCACTAAGCCTCCTCGGAGCCCGGAGATCGCCATACCGCAGTCTGGAGACTTCCGGTAGTCTAGTACAACCGGTAGCCACTTGCCGCGGTCCACAAAGAGCCTACTAAGCCTCCTCGGAGCCCGGAGGTCGCCATACCGCAGTCTGTAAACTTCAGGCAGTCTAGTACAACCGGTAGCCACTTGTCGCGGTCCAGAAAGAGCCCACTAAGCCTCCTCGGAGCCCGGAGGTCGCCCTACCGCAGTCTGCAAACTTCAGGCAGTCTAGTACAACCGGTAGTCACTTGTCGCGGTCCAGAAAGAGCCCTCTAAGCCTACTCGGAGCCCGGAGGTCGCCCTACCGCAGTCTGGAAACTTCCGGCAGTCTAGTACAACCGGTAGCCACTTGTCGCGGTCCAGAAAGAGCCCACTAAGCCTCCTCGGAGCCCGGAGGTCGCCATACCGCAGTCTGTAAACTTCAGGCAGTCTAGTACAACTGGTAGCAACTTGTCGCTGTCCAGAAAGAGCCCACTAAGCCTCCTCGGAGCCCGGAGGTCGCCATACCGCAGTCTGGAAACTTCCGGTAGTCTAGTACTACGGTAGCCAATTGTCGCGGTCCAGAAAGAGTCCACTAAGCCTGCTTGGAGCCCGGAGGTCGCCCTACCGCAGTCTGGAAACTTCAGGCAGTCTAGTACAACCGGTAGCCACTTGTCGCGGTCCAGAAAGAGCCCACTAAGCCTCCTCGGAGCCCGGAGGTCGCCATACCGCAGTCTGTCAGCTTCAGGCAGTCTAGTACAACCGGTAGCCACTTGTCGCGGTCCAGAAAGAGCCCACTAAGCCTGCTTGGAGCCCGGAGGTCGCCCTACCGCAGTCTGGAAACTTCAGGCAGTCTAGTACAACCGGTAGCCACTTGTCGCGGTCCCGAAAGAGCCCACTAAGCCTCCTCGGAGCCCGGAGATCGCCATACCGCAGTCTGGAAACTTCCGGTAGTCTAGTACAACCGGTAGCCACTTGTCGCGGTCCAGAAAGAGACCACTAAGCCTCCTCGGAGCCCGGAGATCGCCATACCGCAGTCTGGAAACTTCCGGTAGTCTAGTACAACCGGTAGCCACTTGCCGCGGTCCCGAAAGAGCCCACTAAGCCTCCTCGGAGCCCGGAGATCGCCATACCGCAGTCTGGAAACTTCCGGTAGTCTAGTACAACCGGTAGCCACTTGCCGCGGTCCCGAAAGAGCCCACTACGCCTCCTCGGAGCCCGGAGATTGCCATACCGCAGTCTGGAAACTTCCGGTAGTCTAGTACAACCGGTAGCCACTTGCCGCGGTCCAGAAAGAGACCACTAAGCCTCCTCGGAGCCCGGAGATCGCCATACCGCAGTCTGGAAACTTCCGGTAGTCTAGTGCAACCGGTAGTCACTTGTCGCGGTCCCGAAAGAACCCACTAGGCCTCCTCGGAGCCCGGAGGTCGCCATACCGCAGTCTGGAAACTTCCGACAGTCTAGTACAACCGGTAGCTACTTGTCGCGGTCCAGAAAGAGCCCACTAAGCCTACTCGGAGCCCAGAGATCGCCATACCGCAGTATGGAAACTTCCGGTAGTCTAGTACAACCGATAGCCACTTGCCGCGGTCCCGAAAGAGCCCACTAAGCCTCCTCGGAGCCCGGAGATCGCCATACCGCAGTCTGGAAACTTCCGGTAGTCTAGTACGACCGGTAGCCACTTGCCGCGGTCCCGAAAGAGACCACTAAGCCTACTCGGAGCCCAGAGGTCGCCATACCGCAGTCTGAAAGCTTCCGGTAGTCTAGTACAACAGGTACCCACTTGCCGCGGTCTCGAAAGAGCCCACTAGGCCTCCTCGGAGCCCGGAGGTCGCCATACCGCAGTCTGAAAACTTCCGGTAGTCTAGTACAACCGGTAGTCACTTGTCGCGGTCCCGAAAGAGCCCACTAAGCCTCCTCGGAGCCCGGAGGTCGCCATACCGCAGTCTGAAAACTTCCGGCAGTCTACAAAACCGGCAGCCACTTGCCGCGGTCCCGAAAGAGCCCACTAAGCCTCCTCGGAGCCCGGATGTCGCCATACCGCAGTCTGGAAACTTCCGGTAGTCTAGTACAACCTGTAGCCACTTGTCGCGGTCCCGAAAGAGCCCACTAAGCCTCCTCGGAGCCCGGAGGTCGCCATACCGCAGTCTGTAAACTTCAGGCAGTCTAGTACAACCGGTAGCCACTTGTCGCGGTCCCGAAAGAGCCCACTAGGCCTCCTCGGAGCCCGGAGATCGCCCTACCGCAGTCTGTAAACTTCAGGCAGTCTAGTACAATCGTTAGTCACTTGTCGCGGTCCAGAAAGAGCCCACTAAGCCTACTCGGAGCCCGGAGGTCGCCCTACCGCAGTCTGGAAACTTCCGGCAGTCTAGTACAACCGGTAGCCACTTGTCGCGGTCCCGAAAGAGCCCACTAAGCCTCCTCGGAGCCCGGAGGTCGCCATACCGCAGTCTGTAAACTTCAGGCAGTCTAGTACAACCGGTAGCCACTTGTCGCGGTCCAGAAAGAGCCCACTAAGCCTGCTTGGAGCCCGGAGGTTGCCCTACCGCAGTCTGGAAACTTCAGGCAGTCTAGTACAACCGGTAGCCACTTGTCGCGGTCCCGAAAGAGCCCACTAAGCCTCCTTGGAGCCCGGAGATCGCCCTACCGCAGTCTAGAAACTTCCAGTAGTCTAGTACAACCGGTAGCCACCTGCCGCGGTCCCGAAAGAGCCCACTAAGCCTCCTCGGAGCCCGGAGATCGCCATACCGCAGTCTGGAAACTTCCGGTAGTCTAGTACAACCGGTAGCCACTTGTCGCGGTCCAGAAAGAGACCACTAAGCCTCCTCGGAGCCCGGAGATCGCCATACCGCAGTCTGGAAACTTCCGGTAGTCTAGTACAACCGGTAGCCACTTGCCGCGGTCCAGAAAGAGACCACTAAGCCTCCTCGGAAATCGGAGATCGCCATACCGCAGTCTGGAAACTTCCGGTAGTCTAGTACAACCGGTAGTCACTTGTCGCGGTCCCGAAAGAGCCCACTAGGCCTCCTCGTATCCCGGAGGTCGGCATACCGCAGTCTGGAGACTTCCGACAGTCTAGTATAACCGGTAGCCACTTGTCGCGGTCCAGAAAGAGTCCACTAAGCCTACTCGGAGCCCGGAGATCGCCATACCGCAGTCTGGAAACTTCCGGTAGCCTAGTACAACCGGTAGCCCCTTGCCGCGGACCCGAAAGAGCCCACTAAGCCTCCTCGGATCCCGGAGATCGCCATACCGCAGTCTGAAAACTTCCGGTAGTCTAGTACAACCGGTAGCCACTTGCTGCGGTCCCGAAAGAGACCACTAAGCCTACTCGGAGCCCGGAGGTCGCCATACCGCAGTCTGAAAACTTCCGGTAGTCTAGTACAACCGGTAGAAACTTGCCACGGTCCCGAAAGAGCCCACTAGGCCTCCTCGGAGCCCGGAGGTCGCCATACCGCAGTCTGAAAACTTCCGGTAGTCTAGTACAACCGGTAGTCACCTGTCGCGGTCCCGAAAGAGCCCACTAAGCCTCCTCGGAGTCCGGAGGTCGCCATACCGCAGTCGGAAAACTTCCGGTAATCTAGTACAACCGGTAGTCACTTGTCGCGGTCCCGAAAGAGCCCACTAGGCCTCCTCGGAGCCCGGAGGTCGCCATACCGCAGTCTGGAGACTTCCGGTAGTCTAGTACAACCGGTAGCCACTTGTCGCGGTCCCGAAAGAGCCCACTAAGCCTCCTCGGAGCCCGGAGGTCGCCCTACCGCAGTCTGGAAACTTCCGGCAGTCTAGTACAACCGGTAGCCACTTGTCGCCGTCCAGAAAGAGCCCACTAAGCCTCCTCGGAGCCCGGAGGTCGCCATACCGCAGTCTGTAAACTTCAGGCAGTCTAGTACAACTGGTAGCCACTTGTCGCGGTCCAGAAAGAGCCCACTAAGCCTCCTCGGAGCCCGGAGGTCGCCATACCGCAGTCTGGAAACTTCCGGTAGTCTAGTACTACGGTAGCCACTTGTCGCGGTCCAGAAAGAGTCCACTAAGCCTGCTTGGAGCCCGGAGGTCGCCCTACCGCAGTCTGGAAGCTTCAGGCAGTCTAGTACAACTGGTAGCCACTTGTCGCGGTCCAGAAAGAGCCCACTAAGCCTCCTCGGAGCCCGGAGGTCGCCGTACCGCAGTCTGTCAGCTTCAGGCAGTCTAGTACAACCGGTAGCCACTTGTCGCGGTCCAGAAAGAGCCCACTAAGCCTGCTTGGAGCCCGGAGGTCGCCATACCGCAGTCTGGAAACTTCCGACAGTCTAGTACAACCGGTAGCCACTTGCCGCGGTCCCGAAAGAGACCACTAAGCCTACTCGGAGCCCGGAGGTCGCCATACCGCAGTCTGAAAACTTCCGGTAGCCTAGTACAACCGGTAGCCCCTTGCCGCGGTCCCGAAAGAGCCCACTAAGCCTCCTCGGAGCCCGGAGATCGCCATAGCGCAGTCTGGAGACTTCCGGTAGTCTAGTACAACCGGTAGCCACTTGTCGCGGTCCCGAAAGAGCCCACTAAGCCTCCTCGGAGCCCGGAGGTCGCCCTACCGCAGTCTGGAAACTTCCGGCAGTCTAGTACAACCGGTAGCCACTTGTCGCCGTCCAGAAAGAGCCCACTAAGCCTCCTCGGAGCCCGGAGGTCGCCGTACCGCAGTCTGTCAGCTTCAGGCAGTCTAGTACAACCGGTAGCCACTTGCCGCGGTCCCGAAAGAGCCCACTAAGCCTCCTCGGAGCCCGGAGATCGCCATACCGCAGTCTGGAAACTTCCGGTAGTCTAGTACAACCGGAAGCCACTTGCCGCGGTCCCGAAAGAGCCCACTAAGCCTCCTCGGAGCCCGGAGATCGCCATACCGCAGTCTGGAAACTTCCGGTAGTCTAGTACAACCGGTAGCCACTTGCCGCGGTCCAGAAAGAGACCACTAAGCCTCCTTGGAGCCCGGAGATCGCCATACCGCAGTCTGGAAACTTCCGGTAGTCTAGTGCAACCGGTAGTCACTTGTCGCGGTCCCGAAAGAGCCCACTAGGCCTCCTCGGAGCCCGGAGGTCGCCATACCGCAGTCTGGAAACTTCCGACAGTCTAGTACAACCGGTAGCTACTTGTCGCGGTTAAGAAAGAGCCCACTAAGCCTACTCGGAGCCCGGAGATCGCCATACCGCAGTCTGGAAACTTCCGGTAGTCTAGTACAACCGGCAGCCACCTGCCGCGGTCCCGAAAGAGCCCACTAAGCCTCCTCGGAGCCAGAGATCGCCATACCGCAGGCTGGAAACTTCCGGTAGTCTAGTACAACCGGTAGCCACTTGCCGCGGTCCCGAAAGAGACCACTAAGCCTACTCGGAGCCCGGAGGTCGCCATACCGCAGTCTGAAAACTTCCGGTAGTCTAGTACAACCGGTACCCACTTGCCGCGGTCCCGAAAGAGCCCACTAGGCCTCCTCGGAGCCCGGAGGTCGCCATACCGCAGTCTGAAAACTTCCCAGTAGTCTAGTACAACCGGTAGTCACTTGTCGCGGTCCCGAAAGAGCCCACTAAGCCTCCTCGGAGCCCGGAGGTCGCCATACCGCAGTCTGAAAACTTCCGGCAGTCTAGTACAACCAGCAGCCACTTGCCGCGGTCCCGAAAGAGCCCACTAAGCCTACCCGGAGCCCGGAGGTCGCCCTACCGCAGTCTGGAAACTTCCGGCAGTCTAGTACAACCGGTAGCCACTTGTCGCGGTCCCGAAAGAGCCCACTAAGCCTCCTCGGAGCCCGGAGGTCGCCATACCGCAGTCTGTAAACTTCAGGCAGTCTAGTACAACCGGTAGCCACTTGTCGCGGTCCAGAAAGAGCCCACTAAGCCTGCTTGGAGCCCGGAGGTTGCCCTACCGCAGTCTGGAAACTTCAGGCAGTCTAGTACAACCGGTAGCCACTTGTCGCGGTCCCGAAAGAGCCCACTAAGCCTCCTTGGAGCCCGGAGATCGCCCTACCGCAGTCTGGAAACTTCCGGTAGTCTAGTACAACCGGTAGCCACTTGCCGCGGTCCCGAAAGAGCCCACTAAGCCTCCTCGGAGCCCGGAGATCGCCATACCGCAGTCTGGAAACTTCCGGTAGTCTAGTACAACCGGTAGCCACTTGTCGCGGTCCAGAAAGAGACCACTAAGCCTCCTCGGAGCCCGGAGATCGCCATACCGCAGTCTGGAAACTTCCGGTAGTCTAGTACAACCGGCAGCCACTTGCCGCGGTCCAGAAAGAGACCACTAAGCCTCCTCGGAAATCGGAGATCGCCATACCGCAGTCTGGAAACTTCCGGTTGTCTAGTACAACCGGTAGTCACTTGTCGCGGTACCGAAAGAGCCCACTAGGCCTCCTCGTATCCCGGAGGTCGCCATACCGCAGTCTGGAGACTTCGGACAGTCTAGTACAACCGGTAGCCACTTGTCGCGGTCCAGAAAGAGCCCACTAAGCCTACTCGGAGCCCGGAGATCGCCATACCGCAGAGTGGAAACTTCCGGTAGCCTAGTACAACCGGTAGCCCCTTGCCGCGGTCCCGAAAGAGCCCACTAAGCCTCCTCGGAGCCCGGAGATCGCCATACCGCAGTCTGGAAACTTCCAGTAGTCTAGTACAACCGGTAGCCACTTGCTGCGGTCCCGAAAGAGACCACTAAGCCTATTCGGAGCCCGGAGGTCGCCATACCGCAGTCTGAAAACTTCCGGCAGTCTAGTACAACCGGTAGCCACTTGCCGCGGTCCAGAAAGAGCCTACTAAGCCTCCTCGGAGCCCGGAGGTCGCCATACCGCAGTCTGTAAACTTCAGGCAGTCTAGTACAACCGGTAGCCACTTGTCGCGGTCCAGAAAGAGCCCACTAAGCCTCCTCGGAGCCCGGAGGTCGCCCTACCGCAGTCTGCAAACTTCAGACAGTCTAGTACAACCGGTAGCCACTTGCCGCGGTCCAGAAAGAGACCACTAAGCCTCCTTGGAGCCCGGAGATCGCCATACCGCAGTCTGGAAACTTCCGGTAGTCTAGTGCAACCGGTAGTCACTTGTCGCGGTCCCGAAAGAGCCCACTAGGCCTCCTCGGAGCCCGGAGGTCGCCATACCGCAGTCTGGAAACTTCCGACAGTCTAGTACAACCGGTAGCTACTTGTCGCGGTTAAGAAAGAGCCCACAAAGCCTCCTCGGAGCCCGGAGATCGCCATACCGCAGTCTGGAAACTTCCGGTAGTCTAGTACAACCGGTAGCCACTTGCCGCGGTCCCGAAAGAGACCACTAAGCCTACTCGGAGCCCGGAGGTCGCCATACCGCAGTCTGAAAACTTCCGGTAGTCTAGTACAACCGGTACCCACTTGCCGCGGTCCCGAAAGAGCCCACTAGGCCTCCTCGGAGCCCGGAGGTCGCCATACCGCAGTCTGAAAACTTCCCAGTAGTCTAGTACAACCGGTAGTCATTTGTCGCGGTCCCGAAAGAGCCCACTAAGCCTCCTCGGAGCCCGGAGGTCGCCATACCGCAGTCTGAAAACTTCCGGCAGTCTAGTACAACCAGCAGCCACTTGCCGCGGTCCCGAAAGAGCCCACTAAGCCTACCCGGAGCCCGGAGGTCGCCCTACCGCAGTCTGGAAACTTCCGGCAGTCTAGTACAACCGGTAGCCACTTGTCGCGGTCCCGAAAGAGCCCACTAAGCCTACTCGGAGCCCGGAGGTCGCCATACCGCAGTCTGGAGACTTCCGGTAGTCTAGTACAACCGGTAGCCACTTGTCGCGGTCCCGAAAGAGCCCACTAAGCCTCCTCGGAGCCCGGAGGTCGCCATACCGCAGTCTGGAGACTTCCGGTAGTCTAGTACAACCGGTAGCCACTTGTCGCGGTCCCGAAAGAGCCCACTAAGCCTCCTCGGAGACCGGAGATCGCCATACCGCAGTCTGGAAACTTCAGGCAGTCTAGTACAACCGGTAGTCACTTGTCGCGGTCCAGAAAGAGCCCACTAAGCCTCCTCGGAGCCCGGAGATCGCCATACCGCAGTCTGGAAACTTCAGGCAGTCTAGTACAACCGGTAGCCACTTGCCGCGGTCCCGAAAGAGCCCACTAAGCCTACTCGGAGCCCGGATATCGCCATACCGCAGTCTGGAAACTTCCGGTAGTCTAGTACAACCGGTAGCCACTTGTCGCGGTCCCGAAAGAGCCCACTAAGCCTGCTTAGAACCCGGAGATCGCCATACCGCAGTCTGGAGACTTCCGGTAGTCTAGTACAACCGGTAGCCACTTGCCGCGGTCCAGAAAGAGCCTACTAAGCCTCCTCGGAGCCCGGAGATTGCCATACCGCAGTCTGGAGACTTCCGGTAGTCTAGTACAACCGGTAGTCACTTGTCGCGGTCCCGAAAGAGCCCACTAAGCCTCCTCGGAAATCGGAGATCGCCATACCGCAGTCTGGAAACTTCCGGTAGTCTAGTACAACCGGTAGTCACTTGTCGCGGTCCCGAAAGAGCCCACTAGGCCTCCTCGTATCCCGGAGGTCGCCATACCGCAGTCTGGAGACTTCCGACAGTCTAGTATAACCGGTAGCCACTTGTCGCGGTCCAGAAAGAGTCCACTAAGCCTACTCGGAGCCCGGAGATCGCCATACCGCAGTCTGGAAACTTCCGGTAGCCTAGTACAACCGGTAGCCCCTTGCCGCGGACCCGAAAGAGCCCACTAAGCCTCCTCGGAGCCCGGAGATCGCCATACCGCAGTCTGAAAACTTCCGGTAGTCTAGTACAACCGGTAGCCACTTGCTGCGGTCCCGAAAGAGACCACTAAGCCTACTCGGAGCCCGGAGGTCGCCATACCGCAGTCTGAAAACTTCCGGTAGTCTAGTACAACCGGTAGAAACTTGCCACGGTCCCGAAAGAGCCCACTAGGCCTCCTCGGAGCCCGGAGGTCGCCATACCGCAGTCTGAAAACTTCCGGTAGTCTAGTACAACCGGTAGTCACCTGTCGCGGTCCCGAAAGAGCCCACTAAGCCTCCTCGGAGTCCGGAGGTCGCCATACCGCAGTCGGAAAACTTCCGGTAATCTAGTACAACCGGTAGTCACTTGTCGCGGTCCCGAAAGAGCCCACTAGGCCTCCTCGGAGCCCGGAGGTCGCCATACCGCAGTCTGGAGACTTCCGGTAGTCTAGTACAACCGGTAGCCACTTGTCGCGGTCCCGAAAGAGCCCACTAAGCCTCCTCGGAGCCCGGAGGTCGCCCTACCGCAGTCTGGAAACTTCCGGCAGTCTAGTACAACCGGTAGCCACTTGTCGCCGTCCAGAAAGAGCCCACTAAGCCTCCTCGGAGCCCGGAGGTCGCCATACCGCAGTCTGTAAACTTCAGGCAGTCTAGTACAACTGGTAGCCACTTGTCGCGGTCCAGAAAGAGCCCACTAAGCCTCCTCGGAGCCCGGAGGTCGCCATACCGCAGTCTGGAAACTTCCGGTAGTCTAGTACTACGGTAGCCACTTGTCGCGGTCCAGAAAGAGTCCACTAAGCCTGCTTGGAGCCCGGAGGTCGCCCTACCGCAGTCTGGAAGCTTCAGGCAGTCTAGTACAACTGGTAGCCACTTGTCGCGGTCCAGAAAGAGCCCACTAAGCCTCCTTGGAGCCCGGAGGTCGCCGTACCGCAGTCTGTCAGCTTCAGGCAGTCTAGTACAACCGGTAGCCACTTGTCGCGGTCCAGAAAGAGCCCACTAAGCCTGCTTGGAGCCCGGAGGTCGCCATACCGCAGTCTGGAAACTTCCGACAGTCTAGTACAACCGGTAGCCACTTGCCGCGGTCCCGAAAGAGACCACTAAGCCTACTCGGAGCCCGGAGGTCGCCATACCGCAGTCTGAAAACTTCCGGTAGCCTAGTACAACCGGTAGCCCCTTGCCGCGGTCCCGAAAGAGCCCACTAAGCCTCCTCGGAGCCCGGAGATCGCCATAGCGCAGTCTGGAGACTTCCGGTAGTCTAGTACAACCGGTAGCCACTTGTCGCGGTCCCGAAAGAGCCCACTAAGCCTCCTCGGAGCCCGGAGGTCGCCCTACCGCAGTCTGGAAACTTCCGGCAGTCTAGTACAACCGGTAGCCACTTGTCGCCGTCCAGAAAGAGCCCACTAAGCCTCCTCGGAGCCCGGAGGTCGCCGTACCGCAGTCTGTCAGCTTCAGGCAGTCTAGTACAACCGGTAGCCACTTGTCGCGGTCCAGAAAGAGCCCACTAAGCCTGCTTGGAGCACGGAGGTCGCCCTACCGCAGTCTGGAAACTTCAGGCAGTCTAGTACAACCGGTAGCCACTTGTCGCGGTCCCGAAAGAGCCCACTAAGCCTCCTCGGAGCCCGGAGATCGCCATACCGCAGTCTGGAAACTTCCGGTAGTCTAGTACAACCGGTAGCCACTTGCCGCGGTCCCGAAAGAGCCCACTAAGCCTCCTCGGAGCCCGGAGATCGCCATACCGCAGTCTGGAAACTTCCGGTAGTCTAGTACAACCGGAAGCCACTTGCCGCGGTCCCGAAAGAGCCCACTAAGCCTCCTCGGAGCCCGGAGATCGCCATACCGCAGTCTGGAAACTTCCGGTAGTCTAGTACAACCGGTAGCCACTTGCCGCGGTCCAGAAAGAGACCACTAAGCCTCCTTGGAGCCCGGAGATCGCCATACCGCAGTCTGGAAACTTCCGGTAGTCTAGTGCAACCGGTAGTCACTTGTCGCGGTCCCGAAAGAGCCCACTAGGCCTCCTCGGAGCCCGGAGGTCGCCATACCGCAGTCTGGAAACTTCCGACAGTCTAGTACAACCGGTAGCTACTTGTCGCGGTTAAGAAAGAGCCCACTAAGCCTACTCGGAGCCCGGAGATCGCCATACCGCAGTCTGGAAACTTCCGGTAGTCTAGTACAACCGGTAGCCACCTGCCGCGGTCCCGAAAGAGCCCACTAAGCCTCCTCGGAGCCAGAGATCGCCATACCGCAGGCTGGAAACTTCCGGTAGTCTAGTACAACCGGTAGCCACTTGCCGCGGTCCCGAAAGAGACCACTAAGCCTACTCGGAGCCCGGAGGTCGCCATACCGCAGTCTGAAAACTTCCGGTAGTCTAGTACAACCGGTACCCACTTGCCGCGGTCCCGAAAGAGCCCACTAGGCCTCCTCGGAGCCCGGAGGTCGCCATACCGCAGTCTGAAAACTTCCCAGTAGTCTAGTACAACCGGTAGTCACTTGTCGCGGTCCCGAAAGAGCCCACTAAGCCTCCTCGGAGCCCGGAGGTCGCCATACCGCAGTCTGAAAACTTCCGGCAGTCTAGTACAACCAGCAGCCACTTGCCGCGGTCCCGAAAGAGCCCACTAAGCCTACCCGGAGCCCGGAGGTCGCCCTACCGCAGTCTGGAAACTTCCGGCAGTCTAGTACAACCGGTAGCCACTTGTCGCGGTCCCGAAAGAGCCCACTAAGCCTCCTCGGAGCCCGGAGGTCGCCATACCGCAGTCTGTAAACTTCAGGCAGTCTAGTACAACCGGTAGCCACTTGTCGCGGTCCAGAAAGAGCCCACTAAGCCTGCTTGGAGCCCGGAGGTTGCCCTACCGCAGTCTGGAAACTTCAGGCAGTCTAGTACAACCGGTAGCCACTTGTCGCGGTCCCGAAAGAGCCCACTAAGCCTCCTTGGAGCCCGGAGATCGCCCTACCGCAGTCTGGAAACTTCCGGTAGTCTAGTACAACCGGTAGCCACTTGCCGCGGTCCCGAAAGAGCCCACTAAGCCTCCTCGGAGCCCGGAGATCGCCATACCGCAGTCTGGAAACTTCCGGTAGTCTAGTACAACCGGTAGCCACTTGTCGCGGTCCAGAAAGAGACCACTAAGCCTCCTCGGAGCCCGGAGATCGCCATACCGCAGTCTGGAAACTTCCGGTAGTCTAGTACAACCGGCAGCCACTTGCCGCGGTCCAGAAAGAGACCACTAAGCCTCCTCGGAAATCGGAGATCGCCATACCGCAGTCTGGAAACTTCCGGTTGTCTAGTACAACCGGTAGTCACTTGTCGCGGTACCGAAAGAGCCCACTAGGCCTCCTCGTATCCCGGAGGTCGCCATACCGCAGTCTGGAGACTTCGGACAGTCTAGTACAACCGGTAGCCACTTGTCGCGGTCCAGAAAGAGCCCACTAAGCCTACTCGGAGCCCGGAGATCGCCATACCGCAGAGTGGAAACTTCCGGTAGCCTAGTACAACCGGTAGCCCCTTGCCGCGGTCCCGAAAGAGCCCACTAAGCCTCCTCGGAGCCCGGAGATCGCCATACCGCAGTCTGGAAACTTCCAGTAGTCTAGTACAACCGGTAGCCACTTGCTGCGGTCCCGAAAGAGACCACTAAGCCTATTCGGAGCCCGGAGGTCGCCATACCGCAGTCTGAAAACTTCCGGCAGTCTAGTACAACCGGTAGCCACTTGCCGCGGTCCAGAAAGAGCCTACTAAGCCTCCTCGGAGCCCGGAGGTCGCCATACCGCAGTCTGTAAACTTCAGGCAGTCTAGTACAACCGGTAGCCACTTGTCGCGGTCCAGAAAGAGCCCACTAAGCCTCCTCGGAGCCCGGAGGTCGCCCTACCGCAGTCTGCAAACTTCAGACAGTCTAGTACAACCGGTAGCCACTTGCCGCGGTCCAGAAAGAGACCACTAAGCCTCCTTGGAGCCCGGAGATCGCCATACCGCAGTCTGGAAACTTCCGGTAGTCTAGTGCAACCGGTAGTCACTTGTCGCGGTCCCGAAAGAGCCCACTAGGCCTCCTCGGAGCCCGGAGGTCGCCATACCGCAGTCTGGAAACTTCCGACAGTCTAGTACAACCGGTAGCTACTTGTCGCGGTTAAGAAAGAGCCCACAAAGCCTCCTCGGAGCCCGGAGATCGCCATACCGCAGTCTGGAAACTTCCGGTAGTCTAGTACAACCGGTAGCCACTTGCCGCGGTCCCGAAAGAGACCACTAAGCCTACTCGGAGCCCGGAGGTCGCCATACCGCAGTCTGAAAACTTCCGGTAGTCTAGTACAACCGGTACCCACTTGCCGCGGTCCCGAAAGAGCCCACTAGGCCTCCTCGGAGCCCGGAGGTCGCCATACCGCAGTCTGAAAACTTCCCAGTAGTCTAGTACAACCGGTAGTCATTTGTCGCGGTCCCGAAAGAGCCCACTAAGCCTCCTCGGAGCCCGGAGGTCGCCATACCGCAGTCTGAAAACTTCCGGCAGTCTAGTACAACCAGCAGCCACTTGCCGCGGTCCCGAAAGAGCCCACTAAGCCTACCCGGAGCCCGGAGGTCGCCCTACCGCAGTCTGGAAACTTCCGGCAGTCTAGTACAACCGGTAGCCACTTGTCGCGGTCCCGAAAGAGCCCACTAAGCCTACTCGGAGCCCGGAGGTCGCCATACCGCAGTCTGGAGACTTCCGGTAGTCTAGTACAACCGGTAGCCACTTGTCGCGGTCCCGAAAGAGCCCACTAAGCCTCCTCGGAGCCCGGAGGTCGCCATACCGCAGTCTGGAGACTTCCGGTAGTCTAGTACAACCGGTAGCCACTTGTCGCGGTCCCGAAAGAGCCCACTAAGCCTCCTCGGAGACCGGAGATCGCCATACCGCAGTCTGGAAACTTCAGGCAGTCTAGTACAACCGGTAGTCACTTGTCGCGGTCCAGAAAGAGCCCACTAAGCCTCCTCGGAGCCCGGAGATCGCCATACCGCAGTCTGGAAACTTCAGGCAGTCTAGTACAACCGGTAGCCACTTGCCGCGGTCCCGAAAGAGCCCACTAAGCCTACTCGGAACCCGGATATCGCCATACCGCAGTCTGGAAACTTCCGGTAGTCTAGTACAACCGGTAGCCACTTGTCGCGGTCCCGAAAGAGCCCACTAAGCCTGCTTAGAACCCGGAGATCGCCATACCGCAGTCTGGAGACTTCCGGTAGTCTAGTACAACCGGTAGCCACTTGCCGCGGTCCAGAAAGAGCCTACTAAGCCTCCTCGGAGCCCGGAGATTGCCATACCGCAGTCTGGAGACTTCCGGTAGTCTAGTACAACCGGTAGTCACTTGTCGCGGTCCCGAAAGAGCCCACTAAGCCTCCTCGGAGCCCGGAGATCGCCATACCGCAGTCTGGAGACTTCCGGTAGTCTAGTACAACCGGTAGCCACTTGCCGCGGTCCACAAAGAGCCTACTAAGCCTCCTCGGAGCCCGGAGGTCACCATACCGCAGTCTGTAAACTTCAGGCAGTCTAGTACAACCGGTAGCCACTTGTCGCGGTCCAGAAAGAGCCCACTAAGCCTCCTCGGAGCCCGGAGGTCGCCCTACCGCAGTCTGCAAACTTCAGGCAGTCTAGTACAACCGGTAGTCACTTGTCGCGGTCCAGAAAGAGCCCACTAAGCCTACTCGGAGCCCGGAGGTCGCCCTACCGCAGTCTGGAAACTTCCGGCAGTCTAGTACAACCGGTAGCCACTTGTCGCGGTCCAGAAAGAGCCCACTAAGCTTCCTCGGAGCCCGGAGGTCGCCATACCGCAGTCTGTAAACTTCAGGCAGTCTAGTACAACTGGTAGCAACTTGTCGCTGTCCAGAAAGAGCCCACTAAGCCTCCTCGGAGCCCGGAGGTCGCCATACTGCAGTCTGGAAACTTCCGGTAGTCTAGTACTACGGTAGCCAATTGTCGCGGTCCAGAAAGAGTCCACTAAGCCTGCTTGGAGCCCGGAGGTCGCCCTACCGCAGTCTGGAAACTTCAGGCAGTCTAGTACAACCGGTAGCCACTTGTCGCGGTCCAGAAAGAGCCCACTAAGCCTCCTCGGAGCCCGGAGGTCGCCATACCGCAGTCTGTCAGCTTCAGGCAGTCTAGTACAACCGGTAGCCACTTGTCGCGGTCCAGGAAGAGCCCACTAAGCCTGCTTGGAGCCCGGAGGTCGCCCTACCGCAGTCTGGAAACTTCAGGCAGTCTAGTACAACCGGTAGCCACTTGTCGCGGTCCCGAAAGAGCCCACTAAGCCTCCTCGGAGCCCGGAGATCGCCATACCGCAGTCTGGAAACTTCCGGTAGTCTAGTACAACCGGTAGCCACTTGTCGCGGTCCAGAAAGAGACCACTAAGCCTCCTCGGAGCCCGGAGATCGCCATACCGCAGTCTGGAAACTTCCGGTAGTCTAGTACAACCGGTAGCCACTTGCCGCGGTCCCGAAAGAGCCCACTAAGCCTCCTCGGAGCCCGGAGATCGCCATACCGCAGTCTGGAAACTTCCGGTAGTCTAGTACAACCGGTAGCCACTTGCCGCGGTCCCGAAAGAGCCCACTACGCCTCCTCGGAGCCCGGAGATTGCCATACCGCAGTCTGGAAACTTCCGGTAGTCTAGTACAACCGGTAGCCACTTGCCGCGGTCCAGAAAGAGACCACTAAGCCTCCTCGGAGCCCGGAGATCGCCATACCGCAGTCTGGAAACTTCCGGTAGTCTAGTGCAACCGGTAGTCACTTGTCGCGGTCCCGAAAGAGCCCACTAGGCCTCCTCGGAGCCCGGAGGTCGCCATACCGCAGTCTGGAAACTTCCGACAGTCTAGTACAACCAGTAGCTACTTGTCGCGGTCCAGAAAGAGCCCACTAAGCCTACTCGGAGCCCAGAGATCGCCATACCGCAGTATGGAAACTTCCGGTAGTCTAGTACAACCGATAGCCACTTGCCGTGGTCCCGAAAGAGCCCACTAAGCCTCCTCGGAGCCCGGAGATCGCCATACCGCAGTCTGGAAACTTCCGGTAGTCTAGTACAACCGGTAGCCACTTGCCGCGGTCCCGAAAGAGACCACTAAGCCTACTCGGAGCCCAGAGGTCGCCCTACCGCAGTCTGAAAACTTCCGGCAGTCTAGTACAACCGGTAGCCACTTGTCGCGGTCCCAAAAGAGCCCACTAAGCCTCCTCGGAGCCCGGAGATCACCATACCGCTGTCCGAAAACTTCCGACAGTCTAGTACAACCGGTAGTCACTTGTCGCGGTCCCAAAAGAGCCCACTAAGCCTCCTCGGAACCCGGAGGTCGCCCTACCGCAGTCTGTAAACTTCAGGCAGTCTAGTACAACCGGTAGCCACTTGTCGCGGTCCAGAAAGAGCCCACTAGGCCTCCTCGGAGCCCGGAGATCGCCATACCGCACTCTGGAAACTTCCGGTAGTGTAGTACAACCGGTAGCCACTTGCCGCGGTCCCGAAAGAGCCCACTAGGCCTCCTCGGATTCCGGAGGTCGCCATACCGCAGTCTGGAAACTTCCGGTAGTCTAGTACAACCGGTAGCCACTTGCCGCGGTCCCGAAAGAGCCCACTAAGCCTCCTCGGAGCCCGGAGGTCGCCATACCGCAGTCTGGAAACTTCCGGCAGTCTAGTACAACCGGTCGCCACTTGTCGCGGTCCCGAAAGAGCCCACTAAGCCACCTCGGAGCCCGGAGGTCGCCATACCGCAGTGTGGAAACTTCAGGCAGTCTAGTACAACCGGTAGCCACTTGCCGCGGTCCCGAAAGAGCCCACTAAGCCTCCTCGGAGCCCGTAGGTCGCCATACCGCAGTCTGGAAACTTCCGGTAGTCTCGTACAACCGGTAGCCACTTGCCGCAGTCCAGAAAGAGCCCACTAAGCCTCCTCGGAGCCCGGAGATCGCCATACCGCAGTCTGTAAACTTCCGGCAGTCTAGTACAACCGGTAGCCACTTGTTGCGGTCCCGAAAGAGCCCACTTAGCCTCCTCGGAACCCGGAGATCGCCATACCGCAGTCTGGAAACCTCAGGCAGTCTAGTACAACCGGTAGCCACTTGCCGCGGTCCCGAAAGAGCCCACTAAGCATCCTCGGAGCCCGGAGATCGCCCTACCGCAGTCTGTAAACTTCCGGTAGACTAGTACAACCGGTAGCCACTTGCCGCGGTCCAGAAAGAGCCCACTAGGCCTCCTCGGAGCCCGGAGATCGCCATACCGCAGTCTGGAAACTTCCGGTAGTCTAGTACAACCAGTAGCCACTTGTCGCGGTCCAGAAAGAGCCCACTAAGCCTCTTCGGAGCCCGGAGGTCGCCATACCGCAGTCTGGAAACTTCCGGTAGTCTAGTACAACCGGTAGTCACTTGTCGCGGTCCCGAAAGAGCCCACTAAGCCTACTCGGAGTCCGGAGGTCGCCACACTGGAGTCTGGAAACTTCCGGTAGTCTAGTACAACCGGTAGCCACTTGTCGCGGTCCAGAAAGAGCCCACTAAGCCTCCTCGGAGCCCGGAGGTCGCCCTACCGCAGTCCGAAAACTTCCGACAGTCTAGTACAACCGGTAGTCACTTGTCGCGGTCCAGAAAGAGCCCACTAAGCTTCCTCGGAGCCCGTAGGTCGCCATACCGCAGGCTGAAAACTTCCGACAGTCTAGTACAACCGGTAGTCACTTGTCGCGGTACAGAAAGAGCCCACTAAGCCTCCTCGGAACCCGGAGGTCGCCATACCGCAGCCTGAAAACTTCCGACAGTCTAGTACAACCGGTAGCCACTTGTCGCGGTCCAGAAAGAGCCCACTAAGCCTCCTCGGAGCCCGGAGGTCGCCCTACCGCAGTCTGGAAACTTCCGACAGTCTAGTACAACCGGTAGCCACTTGTCGCGGTCCCAAAAGAGCCCACTAAGCCTCCTCGGAGCCCGGAGGTCGCCCTACCGCAGCCTGAAAACTTCCGACAGTCTAGTACAACCGGTAGCCACTAGCCGTGGTCCCGAAAGAGCCCACTAAGCCTCCTCGGAGCCCGGAGTTGGCCCTACCGCAGCTTGAAAACTTCCGACAGTCTAGTACAAGCGGTAGCCACTTGTCGCGGTCCCAAAAGAGCCCACTAAGCCTCCTCGGAGCCCGGAGGTCGCCCTACCGCAGTCCGAAAACTTCCGACAGTCTAGTACAACCGGTAGCCACTTGTCGCGGTCCCAAAAGAGCCCACTAAGCCTCATCGGAGCCCGGAGATCACCATACCGCAGTCCGAAAACTTCCGACGGTCTAGTACAAACGGTAGTCACTTGTCGCGGTCCCAAAAGAGCCCACTAAGCCTCCTCGGAGCCCGAAGTTCACCATACCGCAGTCTGGAAACTTCAGGCAGTCTAGTACAACCGGTAGCCACTTGTCGGGGTCCCGAAAGAGCCCACTAAGCCTCCTCGGAGCCCGGAGGTCGCCCTACCGCAGTCTGTAAACTTCAGGCAGTCTAGTACAACTGGTAGCCACTTGTCGCGGTCCAGAAAGAGCCCACTAGGCCTCCTCGGAGCCCGGAGATCGCCATACCGCAGTCTGGAAACTTCCGGTAGTCTAGTACAACCGGTAGCCACTTGCCGCGGTCCCGAAAGAGCCCACTAGGCCTCCTGGGATTCCGGAGGTCGCCATACCGCAGACTGGAAACTTCCGGTAGTCTAGTACAACCGGTAGCCACTTGCCGCTGTCCCGAAAGAGCCCACTAAGCCTCCTCGGAGCCCGGAGGTCGCCATACCGCAGTCTGGAAACTTCCGGTAGTCTAGTCCAACCGGTAGCCACTTGTCGCGGTCCCGAAAGAGCCCACTAAGCCTCCTCGGAGCCCGGAGGTCGCCATACCACAGTCTGGAAACTTCAGGCAGTCTAGTACAACCGGTAGCCACTTGCCGCGGTCCCGAAAGAGCCCATTAAGCCTCCTCGGAGCCCGTAGGTCGCCATACCGCAGTCTGGAAACTTCCGGTAGTCTAGTACAACCGGTAGCCACTTGCCGCGTTCCCGAAAGAGCCCACTAAGCCTCCTCGGAGTCCGGAGATCGCCATACCGCAGTCTAGAAACTTCCGGCAGTCTATTACAACCGGTAGCCACTTGTCGCGGTCCAGAAAGAGCCCACTAAGCCTCCTCGGAGCCCGGAGGTCGCCATACCGCAGTCTGGAAACTGCCGGTAGTCTAGTACAACCGGTAGCCACTTGCCGCGGTCCAGAAAGAGGCCACTAGGCCTCTTCGGAGCCCGGAGATCGCCATACCGCAGTCTGGAAACTTCCGGTAGTCTAGTACAACCGGTAGCCACTTGTCGCGGTCCAGAAAGAGCCCACTAAGCCTCTTCGGAGCCCGGAGGTCGCCATACCGCAGTCTGGAAACTTCCGGTAGTCTAGTACAACCGGTAGTCACTTGTCGCGGTCCCGAAAGAGCCCACTAAGCCTACTCGGAGTCCGGAGGTCGCCACACCGGAGTCTGGAAACTTCCGATAGTCTAGTACAACCGGTAGCCACTTGTCGCGGTCCAGAAAGAGCCCACTAAGCCTCCTCGGAGCCCGGAGGTCGCCCTACCGCAGTCCGAAAACTTCCGACAGTCTAGTACAACCTGTAGTCACTTGTCGCGGTCCAGAAAGAGCCCACTAAGCTTCCTCGGAGCCCGTAGGTCGCCATACCGCAGCCTGAAAACTTCCGACAGTCTAGTACAACCAGTAGCCACTTGTCGCGGTCCAGAAAGAGCCCACTAAGCCTCCTCGGAGCCCGGAGGTCGCCCTACCGCAGTCTGGAAACTTCCGACAGTCTAGTACAACCGGTAGCCACTTGTCGCGGTCCCAAAAGAGCCCACTAAGCCTCCTCGGAGCCCGGAGGTCGCCCTACCGCAGCCTGAAAACTTCCGACAGTCTAGTACAACCGGTAGCCACTAGCCGTGGTCCCGAAAGAGCCCACTAAGCCTCCTCGGAGCCCGGAGGTGGCCCTACCGCAGCTTGAAAACTTCCGACAGTCTAGTACAACCGGTAGCCACTTGTCGCGGTCCCAAAAGAGCCCACTAAGCCTCCTCGGAGCCCGGAGGTCGCCCTACCGCAGTCCGAAAACTTCCGACAGTCTAGTACAACCGGTAGCCACTTGTCGCGGTCCCAAAAGAGCCCACTAAGCCTCATCGGAGCCCGGAGATCACCATACAGCAGTCCGAAAACTTCCGACGGTCTAGTACAACCGGTAGTCACTTGTCGCGGTCCCAAAAGAGCCCACTAAGCCTCCTCGGAGCCCGAAGTTCACCATACCGCAGTCTGGAAACTTCAGGCAGTCTAGTACAACCGGTAGCCACTTGTCGCGGTCCCGAAAGAGCCCACTAAGCCTCATCGGAGCCCGGAGGTCGCCCTACCGCAGTCTGTAAACTTCAGGCAATCTAGTACAACTGGTAGCCACTTGTCGCGGTCCAGAAAGAGCCCACTAGGCCTCCTCGGAGCCCGGAGATCGCCATACCGCAGTCTGGAAACTTCCGGTAGTCTAGTACAACCGGTAGCCACTTGCCGCGGTCCCGAAAGAGCCCACTAGGCCTCCTGGGATCCCGGAGGTCGCCATACCGCAGACTGGAAACTTCCGGTAGTCTAGTACAACCGGTAGCCACTTGCCGCGGTCCCGAAAGAGCCCACTAAGCCTCCTCGGAGCCCGGAGGTCGCCATACCGCAGTCTGGAAACTTCCGGTAGTCTAGTCCAACCGGTAGCCACTTGTCGCGGTCCCGAAAGAGCCCACTAAGCCTCCTCGGAGCCCGGAGGTCGCCATACCGCAGTCTGGAAACTTCAGGCAGTCTAGTACAACCGGTAGCCACTTGTCGCGGTCCCAAAAGAGCCCACTAAGCCTCCTCGGAGCCCGGAGGTCGCCATACCGAGGTCTGGAAACTTCCGGTAGTCTAATACAACCGTTAGCCACTTGCCGCGGTCCCGAAAGAGCCCACTAAGCCTCCTCGGAGCCCGGAGGTCGCCATACCGGAGTCTGGAAACTTCCAATAGTCTAGTACAACCGGTAGCCACTTGTCGCGGTCCAGAAAGAGCCCACTAGGCCTCCTCGGAGCCCGGAGGTCGCCCTACCGCAGTCTCTAAACTTCCGGTAGTCTAGTACAACCGGTAGCCACTTGTCGCGGTCCAGAAAGAGCCCACTAGGACTCCTCGGAGCCCCGAGGTCGCCCTACCGCAGTCTGTAAACTTCCGGTAGTCTAGTACAACCGGTAGCCACTTGTCGCGGTCCAGAAAGAGCCCACTAGGCCTCTTCGGAGCCCGGAGGTCGCCATACCGCAGTCTGGAAACTTCCGGTAGTCTAGTACAACCGGTAGCCACTTGTCGCGGTCCAGAAAGAGCCCACTAGGCCTCCTCGGAGACCGGAGGTCGCCATACCGCAGTCTGGAAACTTCCGGTAGTCTAGTACAACCGGTAGCCACTTGCCGCGGTCCAGAAAGTGCCCACTAGGCCTCCTCGGAGACCGGAGGTCGCCATACCGCAGTCTGGAAACTTCCGGTAGTCTAGTACAATCGGTAGCCACTTGTCGCGGTCGCGAAAGAGCCCACTCGGCCTCCTCGGAGCCCGGAGGTCGCCATACCGCAGTCTGGAAACTTCCGGTAGTCTAGTACAACCGGTAGCCACTTGTCGCGGTCCCGAAAGAGCCCACTAGGCCTCCTCGGAGCCCGGAGATCGCCATACCGCAGTCTGGAAACTTCCGGTAGTCTAGTACAACCGGTAGCCGCTTGCCGCGGTCCAGAAAGAGCCCACTAGGCCTCCTCGGAGCTCGGAGATCGCCATACCGCAGTCTGGAAACTTCAGGCAGTCTAGTACAACCGGTAGCCACTTGCCGCGGTCCCGAAAGAGTCCACTAAGCCTCCTCGGAGCCCGGAGATCGCCATACCGCAGTCTGGAAACTTCAGGCAGTCTAGTACAACAGGTAGCCACTTGCCGCGGTACCGAAAGAGCCCCTTAAGCCTCCTCGGAGCCCGGAGATCGCCCTACCGCAGTCTGTAAACTTCCGGTAGTCTAGTACAACCGGTAGCCACTTGCCGCGGTCCCAAAAGAGCCCACTAAGCCTCCTCGGAGCCCGGAGGTCGCCCTACCGCAGCCTGAAAACTTCCGACAGTCTAGTACAACCGGTAGCCACTAGCCGTGGTCCCGAAAGAGCCCACTAAGCCTCCTCGGAGCCCGGAGGTGGCCCTACCGCAGCTTGAAAACTTCCGACAGTCTAGTACAACCGGTAGCCACTTGTCGCGGTCCCAAAAGAGCCCACTAAGCCTCCTCGGAGCCCGGAGGTCGCCCTACCGCAGTCCGAAAACTTCCGACAGTCTAGTACAACCGGTAGCCACTTGTCGCGGTCCCAAAAGAGCCCACTAAGCCTCATCGGAGCCCGGAGATCACCATACAGCAGTCCGAAAACTTCCGACGGTCTAGTACAACCGGTAGTCACTTGTCGCGGTCCCAAAAGAGCCCACTAAGCCTCCTCGGAGCCCGAAGTTCACCATACCGCAGTCTGGAAACTTCAGGCAGTCTAGTACAACCGGTAGCCACTTGTCGCGGTCCCGAAAGAGCCCACTAAGCCTCATCGGAGCCCGGAGGTCGCCCTACCGCAGTCTGTAAACTTCAGGCAGTCTAGTACAACTGGTAGCCACTTGTCGCGGTCCAGAAAGAGCCCACTAGGCCTCCTCGGAGCCCGGAGATCGCCATACCGCAGTCTGGAAACTTCCGGTAGTCTAGTACAACCGGTAGCCACTTGCCGCGGTCCCGAAAGAGCCCACTAAGCCTCCTCGGAGCCCGGAGGTCGCCATACCGCAGTCTGGAAACTTCCGGTAGTCTAGTCCAACCGGTAGCCACTTGTCGCGGTCCCGAAAGAGCCCACTAAGCCTCCTCGGAGCCCGGAGGTCGCCATACCGCAGTCTGGAAACTTCAGGCAGTCTAGTACAACCGGTAGCCACTTGTCGCGGTCCCAAAAGAGCCCACTAAGCCTCCTCGGAGCCCGGAGGTCGCCATACCGAGGTCTGGAAACTTCCGGTAGTCTAATACAACCGGTAGCCACTTGCCGCGGTCCCGAAAGAGCCCACTAAGCCTCCTCGGAGCCCGGAGGTCGCCATACCGGAGTCTGGAAACTTCCGATAGTCTAGTACAACCGGTAGCCACTTGTCGCGGTCCAGAAAGAGCCCACTAGGCCTCCTCGGAGCCCGGAGGTCGCCCTACCGCAGTCTCTAAACTTCCGGTAGTCTAGTACAACCGGTAGCCACTTGTCGCGGTCCAGAAAGAGCCCACTAGGACTCCTCGGAGCCCCGAGGTCGCCCTACCGCAGTCTGTAAACTTCCGGTAGTCTAGTACAACCGGTAGCCACTTGTCGCGGTCCAGAAAGAGCCCACTAGGCCTCTTCGGAGCCCGGAGGTCGCCATACCGCAGTCTGGAAACTTCCGGTAGTCTAGTACAACCGGTAGCCACTTGTCGCGGTCCAGAAAGAGCCCACTAGGCCTCCTCGGAGACCGGAGGTCGCCATACCGCAGTCTGGAAACTTCCGGTAGTCTAGTACAACCGGTAGCCACTTGCCGCGGTCCAGAAAGTGCCCACTAGGCCTCCTCGGAGACCGGAGGTCGCCATACCGCAGTCTGGAAACTTCCGGTAGTCTAGTACAATCGGTAGCCACTTGTCGCGGTCGCGAAAGAGCCCACTCGGCCTCCTCGGAGCCCGGAGGTCGCCATACCGCAGTCTGGAAACTTCCGGTAGTCTAGTACAACCGGTAGCCACTTGTCGCGGTCCCGAAAGAGCCCACTAGGCCTCCTCGGAGCCCGGAGATCGCCATACCGCAGTCTGGAAACTTCCGGTAGTCTAGTACAACCGGTAGCCGCTTGCCGCGGTCCAGAAAGAGCCCACTAGGCCTCCTCGGAGCTCGGAGATCGCCATACCGCAGTCTGGAAACTTCAGGCAGTCTAGTACAACCGGTAGCCACTTGCCGCGGTCCCGAAAGAGTCCACTAAGCCTCCTCGGAGCCCGGAGATCGCCATACCGCAGTCTGGAAACTTCAGGCAGTCTAGTACAACCGGTAGCCACTTGCCGCGGTACCGAAAGAGCCCCTTAAGCCTCCTCGGAGCCCGGAGATCGCCCTACCGCAGTCTGTAAACTTCCGGTAGTCTAGTACAACCGGTAGCCACTTGCCGCGGTCCAGAAAGAGCCCACTAGGCCTCCTCGGAGCCCGGAGATCGCCATACCGCAGTCTGGAAACTTCCGGTAGTCTAGTACAACCGGTAGCCACTTGTCGCGGTCCAGAAAGAGCCCACTAAGCCTCCTCGGAGCCCGGAGGTCGCCATACCGGAGTCTGGAAACTTCCGATAGTCTAGTACAACCGGTAGCCACTTGTCGCGGTCCAGAAAGAGCCCACTAAGACTCCTCGGAGCACGGAGGTCGCCCTACCGCAGTCCGAAAACTTCCGACAGTCTAGTACAACCGGTAGTCACTTGTCGCGGTCCAGAAAGAGCCCTCTAAGCTTCCTCGGAGCCCGGAGTTCGCCATACCGCAGCCTGAAAACTTCCGACAGTCTAGTACAACCGGTAGTCACTTGTCGCGGTCCAGAAAGAGTCCACTAAGCCTCCTCGGAGCCCGAAGGTCGCCATACCGCAGCCTGAAAACTTCCGACAGTCTAATACAACCGGTAGCCACTTGTCGCGGTCCAGAAAGAGCCCACTAAGCCTCCTCGGAGGCCGGAGGTCGCCCTACCGCAGTCTGGAAACTTCCGACAGTCTAGTACAACCGGCAGCCACTTGCCGCGGTCCCAAAAGAGCCCACTAAGCCTCCTCGGAGCCCGGAGGTCGCCCTACCGCAACCTGAAAACTTCCGACAGTCTAGTACAACCGGTAGCCACTAGCCGTGGTCCCGAAAGAGCCCACTAAGCCTCCTCGGAGCCCGGAGGTGGCCCTACCGCAGCTTGAAAACTTCCGACAGTCTAGTACAACCGGTAGCCACTTGTCGCGGTCCCAAAAGAGCCCACTAAGCCTCCTCGGAGCCCGGAGGTCGCCCTACCGCAGTCCGAAAACTTCCGACAGTCTAGTACAACCGGTAGCCACTTGTCGCGGTCCCAAAAGAGCCCACTAAGCCTCCTCGGAGCCCGGAGATCACCATACCGCTGTCCGAAAACTTCCGACAGTCTAGTACAACCGGTAGTCACTTCTCGCGGTCCCAAAAGAGCCCACTAAGCCTCCTCGGAGCCCGGAGGTCGCCCTACCGCAGTCTGTAAACTTCAGGCAGTCTAGTACAAGCGGTAGCCACTTGTCGCGGTCCAGAAAGAGCCCACTAGGCCTCCTCGGAGCCCGGAGATCGCCATACCGCACTCTGGAAACTTCCGGTAGTGTAGTACAACCGGTAGCCACTTGCCGCGGTCCCGAAAGAGCCCACTAGGCCTCCTCGGATCCCGGAGGTCGCCATACCGCAGTCTGGAAACTTCCGGTAGTCTAGTACAACCGGTAGCCACTTGCCGCGGTCCCGAAAGAGCCCACTAAGCCTCCTCGGAGCCCGGAGGCCGCCATACCGCAGTCTGGAAACTTCCGGTAGTCTAGTACAACCGGTCGCCACTTGTCGCGGTCCCGAAAGAGCCCACTAAGCCACCTCGGAGCCCGGAGGTCGCCATACCGCAGTGTGGAAACTTCAGGCAGTCTAGTACAACCGGTAGCCACTTGCCGCGGTCTCGAAAGAGCCCACTAAGCCTCCTCGGAGCCCGTAGGTCGCCATACCGCAGTCTGGAAACTTCCGGTAGTCTAGTACAACCGGTAGCCACTTGCCGCGGTCCAGAAAGAGCCCACTAGGCCTCCTCGGAGCCCGGAGATCGCCATACCGCAGTCTGTAAACTTCCGGCAGTCTAGTACAACCGGTAGCCACTTGCCGCGGTCCCGAAAGAGCCCACTTAGCCTCCTCGGAACCCGGAGATCGCCATACCGCAGTCTGGAAACCTCAGGCAGTCTAGTACAACCGGTAGCCACTTGCCGCGGTCCCGAAAGAGCCCACTAAGCATCCTCGGAGCCCGGAGATCGCCCTACCGCAGTCTGGAAAATTCCGGTAGTCTAGTACAACCGGTAGCCACTTGCCGCGGTCCAGAAAGAGCCCACTAGGCCTCCTCAGAGCCCGGAGATCGCCATACCGCAGTCTGGAAATTTCCGGTAGTCTAGTACAACCAGTAGCCACTTGTCGCGGTCCAGAAAGAGCCCACTAAGCCTCTTCGGAGCCCGGAGGTCGCCATACCGCAGTCTGGAAACTTCCGGTAGTCTAGTACAACCGGTAGTCACTTGTCGCGGTCCCGAAAGAGCCCACTAAGCCTACTCGGAGTCCGGAGGTCGCCACACTGGAGTCTGGAAACTTCCGATAGTCTAGTACAACCGGTAGCCACTTGTCGCGGTCCAGAAAGAGCCCACTAAGCCTCCTCGGAGCCCGGAGGTCGCCCTACCGCAGTCCGAAAACTTCCGACAGTCTAGTACAACCGGTAGTCACTTGTCGCGGTCCAGAAAGAGCCCACTAAGCTTCCTCGGAGCCCGTAGGTCGCCATACCGCAGGCTGAAAACTTCCGACAGTCTAGTACAACCGGTAGTCACTTGTCGCGGTCCAGAAAGAGCCCACTAAGCCTCCTCGGAACCCGGAGGTCGCCATACCGCAGCCTGAAAACTTCCGACAGTCTAGTACAACCGGTAGCCACTTGTCGCGGTCCAGAAAGAGCCCACGAAGCCTCCTCGGAGCCCGGAGGTCGCCCTACCGCAGTCTGGAAACTTCCGACAGTCTAGTACAACCGGTAGCCGCTTGTCGCGGTCCCAAAAGAGCCCACTAAGCCTCCTCGGAGCCCGGAGGTCGCCCTACCGCAGCCGGAAAACTTCCGACAGTCTAGTACAACCGGTAGCCACTAGCCGTGGTCCCGAAAGAGCCCACTAAGCCTCCTCGGAGCCCGGAGTTGGCCCTACCGCAGCTTGAAAACTTCCGACAGTCTAGTACAACCGATAGCCACTTGTCGCGGTCCCAAAAGAGCCCACTAAGCCTCCTCGGAGCCGGAGGTCGCCCTACCGCAGTCCGAAAACTTCCGACAGTCTAGTACAACCGGTAGCCACTTGTCGCGGTCCCAAAAGAGCCCACTAAGCCTCATCGGAGCCCGGAGATCACCATACCGCAGTCCGAAAACTTCCGACGGTCTAGTACAAACGGTAGTCACTTGTCGCGGTCCCAAAAGAGCCCACTAAGCCTCCTCGGAGCCCGAAGTTCACCATACCGCAGTCTGGAAACTTCAGGCAGTCTAGTACAACCGGTAGCCACTTGTCGCGGTCCCGAAAGAGCCCACTAAGCCTCCTCGGAGCCCGGAGGTCGCCCTACCGCAGTCTGTAAACTTCAGGCAGTCTAGTACAACTGGTAGCCACTTGTCGCGGTCCAGAAAGAGCCCACTAGGCCTCCTCGGAGCCCGGAGATCGCCATACCGCAGTCTGGAAACTTCCGGTAGTCTAGTACAACCGGTAGCCACTTGCCGCGGTCCCGAAAGAGCCCACTAGGCCTCCTGGGATCCCGGAGGTCGCCATACCGCAGACTGGAAACTTCCGGTAGTCTAGTACAACCGGTAGCCACTTGCCGCGGTCCCGAAAGAGCCCACTAAGCCTTCTCGGAGCCCGGAGGTCGCCATACCGCAGTCTGGAAACTTCCGGTAGTCTAGTCCAACCGGTAGCCACTTGTCGCGGTCCCGAAAGAGCCCACTAAGCCTCCTCGGAGCCCGGAGGTCGCCATACCACAGTCTGGAAACTTCAGGCAGTCTAGTACAACCGGTAGCCACTTGCCGCGGTCCCGAAAGAGCCCACTAAGCCTCCTCGGAGCCCGTAGGTCGCCATACCGCAGTCTGGAAACTTCCGGTAGTCTAGTACAACCGGTAGCCACTTGCCGCGTTCCCGAAAGAGCCCACTAAGCCTCCTCGGAGCCCGGAGATCGCCATACCGCAGTCTAGAAACTTCCGGCAGTCTATTAAAACCGGTAGCCACTTGTCGCGGTCCAGAAAGAGCCCACTAAGCCTCCTCGGAGCCCGGAGGTCGCCATACCGCAGTCTGGAAACTGCCGGTACTCTAGTACAACCGGTAGCCACTTGCCGCGGTCCAGAAAGAGGCCACTAGGCCTCCTCGGAGCCCGGAGATCGCCATACCGCAGTCTGGAAACTTCCGGTAGTCTAGTACAACCGGTAGCCACTTGTCGCGGTCCAGAAAGAGCCCACTAAGCCTCTTCGGAGCCCGGAGGTCGCCATACCGCAGTCTGGAAACTTCCGGTAGTCTAGTACAACCGGTAGTCACTTGTCGCGGTCCCGAAACAGCCCACTAAGCCTACTCGGAGTCCGGAGGTCGCCACACCGGAGTCTGGAAACTTCCGATAGTCTAGTACAACCGGTAGCCACTTGTCGCGGTCCAGAAAGAGCCCACTAAGCCTCCTCGGAGCCCGGAGGTCGCCCTACCGCAGTCCGAAAACTTCCGACAGTCTAGTACAACCTGTAGTCACTTGTCGCGGTCCAGAAAGAGCCCACTAAGCTTCCTCGGAGCCCGTAGGTCGCCATACCGCAGGCTGAAAACTTCCGACAGTCTAGTACAACCGGTAGTCACTTGTCGCGGTCCAGAAAGAGCCCACTAAGCCTCCTCGGAACCCGGAGGTCGCCATACCGCAGCCTGAAAACTTCCGACAGTCTAGTACAACCGGTAGCCACTTGTCGCGGTCCAGAAAGAGCCCACTAAGCCTCCTCGGAGCCCGGAGGTCGCCCTACCGCAGTCTGGAAACTTCCGACAGTCTAGTACAACCGGTAGCCACTTGTCGCGGTCCAGAAAGAGCCCACTAAGCCTCCTCGGAGCCCGGAGGCCGCCATACCGCAGTCTGGAAACTTCCGGTAGTCTAGTACAACCGGTCGCCACTTGTCGCGGTCCCGAAAGAGCCCACTAAGCCACCTCGGAGCCCGGAGGTCGCCATACCGCAGTGTGGAAACTTCAGGCAGTCTAGTACAACCGGTAGCCACTTGCCGCGGTCTCGAAAGAGCCCACTAAGCCTCCTCGGAGCCCGTAGGTCGCCATACCGCAGTCTGGAAACTTCCGGTAGTCTAGTACAACCGGTAGCCACTTGCCGCGGTCCAGAAAGAGCCCACTAGGCCTCCTCGGAGCCCGGAGATCGCCATACCGCAGTCTGTAAACTTCCGGCAGTCTAGTACAACCGGTAGCCACTTGCCGCGGTCCCGAAAGAGCCCACTTAGCCTCCTCGGAACCCGGAGATCGCCATACCGCAGTCTGGAAACCTCAGGCAGTCTAGTACAACCGGTAGCCACTTGCCGCGGTCCCGAAAGAGCCCACTAAGCATCCTCGGAGCCCGGAGATCGCCCTACCGCAGTCTGGAAACTTCCGGTAGTCTAGTACAACCGGTAGCCACTTGCCGCGGTCCAGAAAGAGCCCACTAGGCCTCCTCAGAGCCCGGAGATCGCCATACCGCAGTCTGGAAATTTCCGGTAGTCTAGTACAACCAGTAGCCACTTGTCGCGGTCCAGAAAGAGCCCACTAAGCCTCTTCGGAGCCCGGAGGTCGCCATACCGCAGTCTGGAAACTTCCGGTAGTCTAGTACAACCGGTAGTCACTTGTCGCGGTCCCGAAAGAGCCCACTAAGCCTACTCGGAGTCCGGAGGTCGCCACACTGGAGTCTGGAAACTTCCGATAGTCTAGTACAACCGGTAGCCACTTGTCGCGGTCCAGAAAGAGCCCACTAAGCCTCCTCGGAGCCCGGAGGTCGCCCTACCGCAGTCCGAAAACTTCCGACAGTCTAGTACAACCGGTAGTCACTTGTCGCGGTCCAGAAAGAGCCCACTAAGCTTCCTCGGAGCCCGTAGGTCGCCATACCGCAGGCTGAAAACTTCCGACAGTCTAGTACAACCGGTAGTCACTTGTCGCGGTCCAGAAAGAGCCCACTAAGCCTCCTCGGAACCCGGAGGTCGCCATACCGCAGCCTGAAAACTTCCGACAGTCTAGTACAACCGGTAGCCACTTGTCGCGGTCCAGAAAGAGCCCACGAAGCCTCCTCGGAGCCCGGAGGTCGCCCTACCGCAGTCTGGAAACTTCCGACAGTCTAGTACAACCGGTAGCCGCTTGTCGCGGTCCCAAAAGAGCCCACTAAGCCTCCTCGGAGCCCGGAGGTCGCCCTACCGCAGCCGGAAAACTTCCGACAGTCTAGTACAACCGGTAGCCACTAGCCGTGGTCCCGAAAGAGCCCACTAAGCCTCCTCGGAGCCCGGAGTTGGCCCTACCGCAGCTTGAAAACTTCCGACAGTCTAGTACAACCGATAGCCACTTGTCGCGGTCCCAAAAGAGCCCACTAAGCCTCCTCGGAGCCGGAGGTCGCCCTACCGCAGTCCGAAAACTTCCGACAGTCTAGTACAACCGGTAGCCACTTGTCGCGGTCCCAAAAGAGCCCACTAAGCCTCATCGGAGCCCGGAGATCACCATACCGCAGTCCGAAAACTTCCGACGGTCTAGTACAAACGGTAGTCACTTGTCGCGGTCCCAAAAGAGCCCACTAAGCCTCCTCGGAGCCCGAAGTTCACCATACCGCAGTCTGGAAACTTCAGGCAGTCTAGTACAACCGGTAGCCACTTGTCGCGGTCCCGAAAGAGCCCACTAAGCCTCCTCGGAGCCCGGAGGTCGCCCTACCGCAGTCTGTAAACTTCAGGCAGTCTAGTACAACTGGTAGCCACTTGTCGCGGTCCAGAAAGAGCCCACTAGGCCTCCTCGGAGCCCGGAGATCGCCATACCGCAGTCTGGAAACTTCCGGTAGTCTAGTACAACCGGTAGCCACTTGCCGCGGTCCCGAAAGAGCCCACTAGGCCTCCTGGGATCCCGGAGGTCGCCATACCGCAGACTGGAAACTTCCGGTAGTCTAGTACAACCGGTAGCCACTTGCCGCGGTCCCGAAAGAGCCCACTAAGCCTTCTCGGAGCCCGGAGGTCGCCATACCGCAGTCTGGAAACTTCCGGTAGTCTAGTCCAACCGGTAGCCACTTGTCGCGGTCCCGAAAGAGCCCACTAAGCCTCCTCGGAGCCCGGAGGTCGCCATACCACAGTCTGGAAACTTCAGGCAGTCTAGTACAACCGGTAGCCACTTGCCGCGGTCCCGAAAGAGCCCACTAAGCCTCCTCGGAGCCCGTAGGTCGCCATACCGCAGTCTGGAAACTTCCGGTAGTCTAGTACAACCGGTAGCCACTTGCCGCGTTCCCGAAAGAGCCCACTAAGCCTCCTCGGAGCCCGGAGATCGCCATACCGCAGTCTAGAAACTTCCGGCAGTCTATTAAAACCGGTAGCCACTTGTCGCGGTCCAGAAAGAGCCCACTAAGCCTCCTCGGAGCCCGGAGGTCGCCATACCGCAGTCTGGAAACTGCCGGTACTCTAGTACAACCGGTAGCCACTTGCCGCGGTCCAGAAAGAGGCCACTAGGCCTCCTCGGAGCCCGGAGATCGCCATACCGCAGTCTGGAAACTTCCGGTAGTCTAGTACAACCGGTAGCCACTTGTCGCGGTCCAGAAAGAGCCCACTAAGCCTCTTCGGAGCCCGGAGGTCGCCATACCGCAGTCTGGAAACTTCCGGTAGTCTAGTACAACCGGTAGTCACTTGTCGCGGTCCCGAAACAGCCCACTAAGCCTACTCGGAGTCCGGAGGTCGCCACACCGGAGTCTGGAAACTTCCGATAGTCTAGTACAACCGGTAGCCACTTGTCGCGGTCCAGAAAGAGCCCACTAAGCCTCCTCGGAGCCCGGAGGTCGCCCTACCGCAGTCCGAAAACTTCCGACAGTCTAGTACAACCTGTAGTCACTTGTCGCGGTCCAGAAAGAGCCCACTAAGCTTCCTCGGAGCCCGTAGGTCGCCATACCGCAGGCTGAAAACTTCCGACAGTCTAGTACAACCGGTAGTCACTTGTCGCGGTCCAGAAAGAGCCCACTAAGCCTCCTCGGAACCCGGAGGTCGCCATACCGCAGCCTGAAAACTTCCGACAGTCTAGTACAACCGGTAGCCACTTGTCGCGGTCCAGAAAGAGCCCACTAAGCCTCCTCGGAGCCCGGAGGTCGCCCTACCGCAGTCTGGAAACTTCCGACAGTCTAGTACAACCGGTAGCCACTTGTCGCGGTCCAGAAAGAGCCCACTAAGCCTCCTCGGAGCCCGGAGGTCGCCCTACCGCAGTCCGAAAACTTCCGACAGTCTAGTACAACCGGTAGTCACTTGTCGCGGTCCAGAAAGAGCCCACTAAGCTTCCTCGGAGCCCGTAGGTCGCCATACCGCAGGCTGAAAACTTCCGACAGTCTAGTACAACCGGTAGTCACTTGTCGCGGTCCAGAAAGAGCCCACTAAGCCTCCTCGGAACCCGGAGGTCGCCATACCGCAGCCTGAAAACTTCCGACAGTCTAGTACAACCGGTAGCCACTTGTCGCGGTCCAGAAAGAGCCCACGAAGCCTCCTCGGAGCCCGGAGGTCGCCCTACCGCAGTCTGGAAACTTCCGACAGTCTAGTACAACCGGTAGCCACTTGTCGCGGTCCCAAAAGAGCCCACTAAGCCTCCTCGGAGCCCGGAGGTCGCCCTACCGCAGCCGGAAAACTTCCGACAGTCTAGTACAACCGGTAGCCACTAGCCGTGGTCCCGAAAGAGCCCACTAAGCCTCCTCGGAGCCCGGAGTTGGCCCTACCGCAGCTTGAAAACTTCCGACACTCTAGTACAACCGGTAGCCACTTGTCGCGGTCCCAAAAGAGCCCACTAAGCCTCCTCGGAGCCGGAGGTCGCCCTACCGCAGTCCGAAAACTTCCGACAGTCTAGTACAACCGGTAGCCACTTGTCGCGGTCCCAAAAGAGCCCACTAAGCCTCATCGGAGCCCGGAGATCACCATACCGCAGTCCGAAAACTTCCGACGGTCTAGTACAAACGGTAGTCACTTGTCGCGGTCCCAAAAGAGCCCACTAAGCCTCCTCGGAGCCCGAAGTTCACCATACCGCAGTCTGGAAACTTCAGGCAGTCTAGTACAACCGGTAGCCACTTGTCGCGGTCCCGAAAGAGCCCACTAAGCCTCCTCGGAGCCCGGAGGTCGCCCTACCGCAGTCTGTAAACTTCAGGCAGTCTAGTACAACTGGTAGCCACTTGTCGCGGTCCAGAAAGAGCCCACTAGGCCTCCTCGGAGCCCGGAGATCGCCATACCGCAGTCTGGAAACTTCCGGTAGTCTAGTACAACCGGTAGCCACTTGCCGCGGTCCCGAAAGAGCCCACTAGGCCTCCTGGGATCCCGGAGGTCGCCATACCGCAGACTGGAAACTTCCGGTAGTCTAGTACAACCGGTAGCCACTTGCCGCGGTCCCGAAAGAGCCCACTAAGCCTTCTCGGAGCCCGGAGGTCGCCATACCGCAGTCTGGAAACTTCCGGTAGTCTAGTCCAACCGGTAGCCACTTGTCGCGGTCCCGAAAGAGCCCACTAAGCCTCCTCGGAGCCCGGAGGTCGCCATACCACAGTCTGGAAACTTCAGGCAGTCTAGTACAACCGGTAGCCACTTGCCGCGGTCCCGAAAGAGCCCACTAAGCCTCCTCGGAGCCCGTAGGTCGCCATACCGCAGTCTGGAAACTTCCGGTAGTCTAGTACAACCGGTAGCCACTTGCCGCGTTCCCGAAAGAGCCCACTAAGCCTCCTCGGAGCCCGGAGATCGCCATACCGCAGTCTAGAAACTTCCGGCAGTCTATTAAAACCGGTAGCCACTTGTCGCGGTCCAGAAAGAGCCCACTAAGCCTCCTCGGAGCCCGGAGGTCGCCATACCGCAGTCTGGAAACTGCCGGTACTCTAGTACAACCGGTAGCCACTTGCCGCGGTCCAGAAAGAGGCCACTAGGCCTCCTCGGAGCCCGGAGATCGCCATACCGCAGTCTGGAAACTTCCGGTAGTCTAGTACAACCGGTAGCCACTTGTCGCGGTCCAGAAAGAGCCCACTAAGCCTCTTCGGAGCCCGGAGGTCGCCATACCGCAGTCTGGAAACTTCCGGTAGTCTAGTACAACCGGTAGTCACTTGTCGCGGTCCCGAAACAGCCCACTAAGCCTACTCGGAGTCCGGAGGTCGCCACACCGGAGTCTGGAAACTTCCGATAGTCTAGTACAACCGGTAGCCACTTGTCGCGGTCCAGAAAGAGCCCACTAAGCCTCCTCGGAGCCCGGAGGTCGCCCTACCGCAGTCCGAAAACTTCCGACAGTCTAGTACAACCTGTAGTCACTTGTCGCGGTCCAGAAAGAGCCCACTAAGCTTCCTCGGAGCCCGTAGGTCGCCATACCGCAGGCTGAAAACTTCCGACAGTCTAGTACAACCGGTAGTCACTTGTCGCGGTCCAGAAAGAGCCCACTAAGCCTCCTCGGAACCCGGAGGTCGCCATACCGCAGCCTGAAAACTTCCGACAGTCTAGTACAACCGGTAGCCACTTGTCGCGGTCCAGAAAGAGCCCACTAAGCCTCCTCGGAGCCCGGAGGTCGCCCTACCGCAGTCTGGAAACTTCCGACAGTCTAGTACAACCGGTAGCCACTTGTCGCGGTCCAGAAAGAGCCCACTAAGCCTCCTCGGAGCCCGGAGGTCGCCCTACCGCAGTCCGAAAACTTCCGACAGTCTAGTACAACCGGTAGTCACTTGTCGCGGTCCAGAAAGAGCCCACTAAGCTTCCTCGGAGCCCGTAGGTCGCCATACCGCAGGCTGAAAACTTCCGACAGTCTAGTACAACCGGTAGTCACTTGTCGCGGTCCAGAAAGAGCCCACTAAGCCTCCTCGGAACCCGGAGGTCGCCATACCGCAGCCTGAAAACTTCCGACAGTCTAGTACAACCGGTAGCCACTTGTCGCGGTCCAGAAAGAGCCCACGAAGCCTCCTCGGAGCCCGGAGGTCGCCCTACCGCAGTCTGGAAACTTCCGACAGTCTAGTACAACCGGTAGCCACTTGTCGCGGTCCCAAAAGAGCCCACTAAGCCTCCTCGGAGCCCGGAGGTCGCCCTACCGCAGCCGGAAAACTTCCGACAGTCTAGTACAACCGGTAGCCACTAGCCGTGGTCCCGAAAGAGCCCACTAAGCCTCCTCGGAGCCCGGAGTTGGCCCTACCGCAGCTTGAAAACTTCCGACAGTCTAGTACAACCGGTAGCCACTTGTCGCGGTCCCAAAAGAGCCCACTAAGCCTCCTCGGAGCCGGAGGTCGCCCTACCGCAGTCCGAAAACTTCAGACAGTCTAGTACAACCGGTAGCCACTTGTCGCGGTCCCAAAAGAGCCCACTAAGCCTCATCGGAGCCCGGAGATCACCATACCGCAGTCCGAAAACTTCCGACGGTCTAGTACAAACGGTAGTCACTTGTCGCGGTCCCAAAAGAGCCCACTAAGCCTCCTCGGAGCCCGAAGTTCACCATACCGCAGTCTGGAAACTTCAGGCAGTCTAGTACAACCGGTAGCCACTTGTCGCGGTCCCGAAAGAGCCCACTAAGCCTCCTCGGAGCCCGGAGGTCGCCCTACCGCAGTCTGTAAACTTCAGGCAGTCTAGTACAACTGGTAGCCACTTGTCGCGGTCCAGAAAGAGCCCACTAGGCCTCCTCGGAGCCCGGAGATCGCCATACCGCAGTCTGGAAACTTCCGGTAGTCTAGTACAACCGGTAGCCACTTGCCGCGGTCCCGAAAGAGCCCACTAGGCCTCCTGGGATCCCGGAGGTCGCCATACCGCAGACTGGAAACTTCCGGTAGTCTAGTACAACCGGTAGCCACTTGCCGCGGTCCCGAAAGAGCCCACTAAGCCTTCTCGGAGCCCGGAGGTCGCCATACCGCAGTCTGGAAACTTCCGGTAGTCTAGTCCAACCGGTAGCCACTTGTCGCGGTCCCGAAAGAGCCCACTAAGCCTCCTCGGAGCCCGGAGGTCGCCATACCACAGTCTGGAAACTTCAGGCAGTCTAGTACAACCGGTAGCCACTTGCCGCGGTCCCGAAAGAGCCCACTAAGCCTCCTCGGAGCCCGTAGGTCGCCATACCGCAGTCTGGAAACTTCCGGTAGTCTAGTACAACCGGTAGCCACTTGCCGCGTTCCCGAAAGAGCCCACTAAGCCTCCTCGGAGCCCGGAGATCGCCATACCGCAGTCTAGAAACTTCCGGCAGTCTATTAAAACCGGTAGCCACTTGTCGCGGTCCAGAAAGAGCCCACTAAGCCTCCTCGGAGCCCGAAGTTCACCATACCGCAGTCTGGAAACTTCAGGCAGTCTAGTACAACCGGTAGCCACTTGTCGCGGTCCCGAAAGAGCCCACTAAGCCTCCTCGGAGCCCGGAGGTCGCCCTACCGCAGTCTGTAAACTTCAGGTAGTCTAGTACAACTGGTAGCCACTTGTCGCGGTCCAGAAAGAGCCCACTAGGCCTCCTCGGAGCCCGGAGGTCGCCATACCGCAGACTGGAAACTTCCGGTAGTCTAGTACAACCGGTAGCCACTTGCCGCGGTCCCGAAAGAGCCCACTAAGCCTTCTCGGAGCCCGGAGGTCGCCATACCGCAGTCTGGAAACTTCCGGTAGTCTAGTCCAACCGGTAGCCACTTGTCGCGGTCCCGAAAGAGCCCACTAAGCCTCCTCGGAGCCCGGAGGTCGCCATACCACAGTCTGGAAACTTCAGGCAGTCTAGTACAACCGGTAGCCACTTGCCGCGGTCCCGAAAGAGCCCACTAAGCCTCCTCGGAGCCCGTAGGTCGCCATACCGCAGTCTGGAAACTTCCGGTAGTCTAGTACAACCGGTAGCCACTTGCCGCGTTCCCGAAAGAGCCCACTAAGCCTCCTCGGAGCCCGGAGATCGCCATACCGCAGTCTAGAAACTTCCGGCAGTCTATTAAAACCGGTAGCCACTTGTCGCGGTCCAGAAAGAGCCCACTAAGCCTCCTCGGAGCCCGGAGGTCGCCATACCGCAGTCTGGAAACTGCCGGTACTCTAGTACAACCGGTAGCCACTTGCCGCGGTCCAGAAACAGGCCACTAGGCCTCCTCGGAGCCCGGAGATCGCCATACCGCAGTCTGGAAACTTCCGGTAGTCTAGTACAACCGGTAGCCACTTGTCGCGGTCCAGAAAGAGCCCACTAAGCCTCTTCGGAGCCCGGAGGTCGCCATACCGCAGTCTGGAAACTTCCGGTAGTCTAGTACAACCGGTAGTCACTTGTCGCGGTCCCGAAACAGCCCACTAAGCCTACTCGGAGTCCGGAGGTCGCCACACCGGAGTCTGGAAACTTCCGATAGTCTAGTACAACCGGTAGCCACTTGTCGCGGTCCAGAAAGAGCCCACTAAGCCTCCTCGGAGCCCGGAGGTCGCCCTACCGCAGTCCGAAAACTTCCGACAGTCTAGTACAACCTGTAGTCACTTGTCGCGGTCCAGAAAGAGCCCACTAAGCTTCCTCGGAGCCCGTAGGTCGCCATACCGCAGGCTGAAAACTTCCGACAGTCTAGTACAACCGGTAGTCACCTGTCGCGGTCCAGAAAGAGCCCACTAAGCCTCCTCGGAACCCGGAGGTCGCCATACCGCAGCCTGAAAACTTCCGACAGTCTAGTACAACCGGTAGCCACTTGTCGCGGTCCAGAAAGAGCCCACTAAGCCTCCTCGGAGCCCGGAGGTCGCCCTACCGCAGTCTGGAAACTTCCGACAGTCTAGTACAACCGGTAGCCACTTGTCGCGGTCCAGAAAGAGCCCACTGAGCCTCCTCGGAGCCCGGAGGTCGCCCTACCGCAGTCCGAAAACTTCCGACAGTCTAGTACAACCGGTAGTCACTTGTCGCGGTCCAGAAAGAGCCCACTAAGCTTCCTCGGAGCCCGTAGGTCGCCATACCGCAGGCTGAAAACTTCCGACAGTCTAGTACAACCGGTAGTCACTTGTCGCGGTCCAGAAAGAGCCCACTAAGCCTCCTCGGAACCCGGAGGTCGCCATACCGCAGCCTGAAAACTTCCGACAGTCTAGTACAACCGGTAGCCACTTGTCGCGGTCCAGAAAGAGCCCACGAAGCCTCCTCGGAGCCCGGAGGTCGCCCTACCGCAGTCTGGAAACTTCCGACAGTCTAGTACAACCGGTAGCCACTTGTCGCGGTCCCAAAAGAGCCCACTAAGCCTCCTCGGAGCCCGGAGGTCGCCCTACCGCAGCCGGAAAACTTCCGACAGTCTAGTACAACCGGTAGCCACTAGCCGTGGTCCCGAAAGAGCCCACTAAGCCTCCTCGGAGCCCGGAGTTGGCCCTACCGCAGCTTGAAAACTTCCGACAGTCTAGTACAACCGGTAGCCACTTGTCGCGGTCCCAAAAGAGCCCACTAAGCCTCCTCGGAGCCGGAGGTCGCCCTACCGCAGTCCGAAAACTTCCGACAGTCTAGTACAACCGGTAGCCACTTGTCGCGGTCCCAAAAGAGCCCACTAAGCCTCATCGCAGCCCGGAGATCACCATACCGCAGTCCGAAAACTTCCGACGGTCTAGTACAAACGGTAGTCACTTGTCGCGGTCCCAAAAGAGCCCACTAAGCCTCCTCGGAGCCCGAAGTTCACCATACCGCAGTCTGGAAACTTCAGGCAGTCTAGTACAACCGGTAGCCACTTGTCGCGGTCCCGAAAGAGCCCACTAAGCCTCCTCGGAGCCCGGAGGTCGCCCTACCGCAGTCTGTAAACTTCAGGCAGTCTAGTACAACTGGTAGCCACTTGTCGCGGTCCAGAAAGAGCCCACTAGGCCTCCTCGGAGCCCGGAGATCGCCATACCGCAGTCTAGAAACTTCCGGCAGTCTATTAAAACCGGTAGCCACTTGTCGCGGTCCAGAAAGAGCCCACTAAGCCTCCTCGGAGCCCGGAGGTCGCCATACCGCAGTCTGGAAACTGCCGGTACTCTAGTACAACCGGTAGCCACTTGCCGCGGTCCAGAAAGAGGCCACTAGGCCTCCTCGGAGCCCGGAGATCGCCATACCGCAGTCTGGAAACTTCCGGTAGTCTAGTACAACCGGTAGCCACTTGTCGCGGTCCAGAAAGAGCCCACTAAGCCTCTTCGGAGCCCGGAGGTCGCCATACCGCAGTCTGGAAACTTCCGGTAGTCTAGTACAACCGGTAGTCACTTGTCGCGGTCCCGAAACAGCCCACTAAGCCTACTCGGAGTCCGGAGGTCGCCACACCGGAGTCTGGAAACTTCCGATAGTCTAGTACAACCGGTAGCCACTTGTCGCGGTCCAGAAAGAGCCCACTAAGCCTCCTCGGAGCCCGGAGGTCGCCCTACCGCAGTCCGAAAACTTCCGACAGTCTAGTACAACCTGTAGTCACTTGTCGCGGTCCAGAAAGAGCCCACTAAGCTTCCTCGGAGCCCGTAGGTCGCCATACCGCAGGCTGAAAACTTCCGACAGTCTAGTACAACCGGTAGTCACTTGTCGCGGTCCAGAAAGAGCCCACTAAGCCTCCTCGGAACCCGGAGGTCGCCATACCGCAGCCTGAAAACTTCCGACAGTCTAGTACAACCGGTAGCCACTTGTCGCGGTCCAGAAAGAGCCCACTAAGCCTCCTCGGAGCCCGGAGGTCGCCCTACCGCAGTCTGGAAACTTCCGACAGTCTAGTACAACCGGTAGCCACTTGTCGCGGTCCCAAAAGAGCCCACTAAGCCTCCTCGGAGCCCGGAGGTCGCCCTACCGCAGCCTGAAAACTTCCGACAGTCTAGTACAACCGGTAGCCACTAGCCGTGGTCCCGAAAGAGCCCACTAAGCCTCCTCGGAGCCCGGAGGTGGCCCTACCGCAGCTTGAAAACTTCCGACAGTCTAGTACAACCGGTAGCCACTTGTCGCGGTCCCAAAAGAGCCCACTAAGCCTCCTCGGAGCCCGGAGGTCGCCCTACCGCAGTCCGAAAACTTCCGACAGTCTAGTACAACCGGTAGCCACTTGTCGCGGTCCCAAAAGAGCCCACTAAGCCTCATCGGAGCCCGGAGATCACCATACAGCAGTCCGAAAACTTCCGACGGTCTAGTACAACCGGTAGTCACTTGTCGCGGTCCCAAAAGAGCCCACTAAGCCTCCTCGGAGCCCGAAGTTCACCATACCGCAGTCTGGAAACTTCAGGCAGTCTAGTACAACCGGTAGCCACTTGTCGCGGTCCCGAAGGAGCCCACTAAGCCTCCTCGGAGCCCGGAGGTCGCCCTACCGCAGTCTGTAAACTTCAGGCAGTCTAGTACAACTGGTAGCCACTTGTCGCGGTCCAGAAAGAGCCCACTAGGCCTCCTCGGAGCCCGGAGATCGCCATACCGCAGTCTGGAAACTTCCGGTAGTCTAGTACAACCGGTAGCCACTTGCCGCGGTCCCGAAAGAGCCCACTAGGCCTCCTGGGATCCCGGAGGTCGCCATACCGCAGACTGGAAACTTCCGGTAGTCTAGTACAACCGGTAGCCACTTGCCGCGGTCCCGAAAGAGCCCACTAAGCCTCCTCGGAGCCCGGAGGTCGCCATACCGCAGTCTGGAAACTTCCGGTAGTCTAGTCCAACCGGTAGCCACTTGTCGCGGTCCCGAAAGAGCCCACTAAGCCTCCTCGGAGCCCGGAGGTCGCCATACCGCAGTCTGGAAACTTCAGGCAGTCTAGTACAACCGGTAGTCACTTGTCGCGGTCCCGAAACAGCCCACTAAGCCTCCTCGGAGCCCGTAGGTCGCCATACCGCAGTCTGGAAACTTCCGGTAGTCTAGTACAACCGGTAGCCACTTGCCGCGTTCCCGAAAGAGCCCACTAAGCCTCCTCGGAGCCCGGAGATCGCCATACCGCAGTCTAGAAACTTCCGGCAGTCTAGTACAACCGGTAGCCACTTGTCGCGGTACAGAAAGAGCCCACTAAGCCTCCTCGGAGCCCGGAGGTCGCCATACCGCAGTCTGGAAACTGCCGGTAGTCTAGTACAACCGGTAGCCACTTGCCGCGGTCCCGAAAGAGCCCACTAAGCCTCCTCGGAGCCCGGAGGTCGCCATACCGCAGTCTGGAAACTTCCGGTAGTCTAGTACAACCGGTAGCCACTTGCCGCGGTCCCGAAAGAGCCCACTAAGCCTCCTCGGAGCCCGGAGATCGCCATACCGCAGTCTGGAAACTTCCGGCAGTCTAGTACAACCGGTAGCCACTTGTCGCGGTCCAGAAAGAGCCCACTAAGCCTCCTCGGAGCCCGGAGGTCGCCATACCGCAGTCTGGAAACTTCCGGTAGTCTAGTAGAACAGGTAGCCACTTGCCGCGGTCCCGAAAGAGCCCACTAAGCCTCCTCGGAGCCCGGAGATCGCCATACCGCAGTCTGGAAACTTCAGGCAGTCTAGTACAACCGGTAGCCACTTGCCGCGGTCCAGAAAGAGCCCACTAAGCCTCCTCGGAGCCCGGAGGTCGCCATACCGCAGTCTGGAAACTTCCGGTAGTCTAGTACAACCGGTAGCCACTTGCCGCGGTCCCGAAAGAGCCCACTAAGCCTCCTCGGAGCCTGTAGATCGCCATACCGCAGTCTGGAAACTTCAGGCAGTCTAGTACAACCTGTAGCCACTTGCTGCGGTCCAGAAAGAGCCCACTAAGCCTCCTCGGAGCCCGGAGATCGCCATACCGCAGTCTGGAAACTTCCGGTAATCTAGTACAACCGGTAGCCACTTGCCGCGGTCCCGAAAGAGCCCACTAGGCCTCCTCGGAGCCCGAAGTTCACCATACCGCAGTCTGAAAACTTCAGGCAGTCTAGTACAACCGGTAGCCTACCTACCGTGGTCCCGATAGAGCCCACTAAGCCTCCTCGGAGCCCGGAGATCGCCATACCGCAGTCTGGAAACTTCCGGTAGTCTAGTACAACCGGTAGCCACTTGCCGCGGTCCCGAAAGAGCCTACTAAGCCTCCTCGGAGCCCGGAGGTCACCATACCGCAGCCTGAAAACTTCCGACAGTCTAGTAGAACCGGTAGCCTACCTACCGTGGTCCCGATAGAGCCCACTAAGCCTGCTTGGAGCGCGGAGGTCGCCATGCCGGAGCCTGGAAACTTCCGGCAGGCTATAACAACCGGCATCCTCCGGCTCGGAGATCGGAGACCGTCTATCTTTATCTTTATCTTTATTAAAGAATATGGCCTGGTGCCGGTACAAGGGGCCCGGCTTACAGGCTACAATTTACATTAATTTATAATTTTTGAGTGGTGTTTTCATTGTCTTTATGGTTTTTATTAAACCCATTCGGCGGCCTTACCGCGACCGCCGAGAATAGTTTAATGTGGTCTTTTTGTCTGTTTTGTTTTGTTAATATAAATAGCTATATACATGGGGGTTTATTTTACCCCTTACATTGACTGACACACACGCATACATACCTGTACACACGCACACTCACACTCACGCTAAACTGTGGGTAGACACGTTGTGCAACGGGAAGCGATCCAGCAGTAATGAGTGTGGCATCTGCCTTGGACATTGTGCGGCCATGGGCCGGGGGATGCTGGGCGCGCAGGTTGGTCGAGCCGCTATCAATTATAGGATTTTTATTCTTGCATGTTTGCGATGCTGCGGCTCGCCTCTGCCGATGTTGTAAATTGTGGGGTTGCTGTGCCTCTTAATACTTGCCCAGGTGGAAGAGGCCCTTTTTAGTATGGCCTCGGGAATGTTAGGGATGCACGTTTCCTGATGGATTTGTGCGTTGGTGGTGAGGAGAGGGGAGGATAGGATCTTTCTTAATGAAAAATTTTGTACGTTTGGAGGTATTTCAAGGTGGATTTGGAGGCGTTGGCCCAGGCCGCACACGCGTACAGGACCAGCGACAAAATGAACGCTTTATACAGGACCAGTTTGATCTTCAGCTGGACCTGTTTACTCCTGAAGATGGGGACGCATAACTTTAATTGCTGCCGCCCTTTGTTGGCGGTATCTTTGATATGGGTGGACCAGTTCATAGTGCGTGATAGCGTCACGCCTAAGTATTTTACATTCTGACGGCAGTGCAATGTTTGACCACCGACCGTTAGGTCCATAGCCAAAGGGCGCCGCTTTGTGAAATGAATAAGCTGGCATTTGTTCGGGTTAATTTTGATCTTCCAATCATGTAGCCATGAGAGGAAGCGGGCAATATACTGCTGCATTTCCAAAATACCGTAACGATAATTTTTGTGGTGGTTGTAGATTGCAGTATCGTCAGCATACATGGCCACTCTGCATCTGGCGTCCACAGGGTAGTCATTAGTGAAAAGTATATACAAAAACGGCGACATGATCGCCCCTTGTGGTACGCCAGCCTGCATAACTCTCTCCTTAGAGGAGGAGTCACCCACCTGGACGGAGAAGCGCCGATTTTTTAGGAAACTGTGCAGCATGGGTGTTGAAATTTGGAGGCCTGGAAAGTTCCGGTGCATCTTATAAATGAGACCGTTGTGCCAGCACCGGTCGAAGGCGGCTTCTACGTCCAAAAATAACGCCAACGTTAAAGCCCCGTTGTTAAATTGCACGGTGATGTCATCAGCTAACCTTAAAAGTTGTAATTCTGTGGAGTGGTCTTTTCTAAATCCAAACTGAGAATTTGTAAGTTCTTGGTCCGAAACATGTTTTTGTAATCGAGAAAGTATGATTTTTTCGAGCAATTTACCAATAGTAGACAAGAGACTAATGGGGCGGTAATTTTGTGGTTGCCTGGTGCTTTTCCCCTGCTTCGGTAACAATCACCTTGGCTCGTTTCCAAGCGTCGGGGAAGTGGTTTTGCTGCAAATAAGCATTGAATATTTTAGTGAGTTGCACCAGGGCTTTTCTCGGGAGGTGTTTGAGTACCTCATTAGTCACCTTGTCTGGGCTGACGGCTTTCCCATTAGGTAGTTTCCTAATGAGTTTGTAGACTTCCTGCGGTGTTGTGAGGGGCAGATGTTGTTCATGCTTCTGCGCCACCCAGTTTTGTACCCATGTATTAACCTCCCGCTCGAGCGTTGCGTTCTCGCTGAATCTATCTTGCAGATAGTCAGCGAAAACCTCGGCTTTCTCCTTAGAGGAGAAGTGCAGGCCGAGTTGAGTGTGGAGCGCCTCATTGGCGGTGCTGGCGTTTGAGAAGACCTTAAATGCCTTTAATAATTTACACAAACTATGGTCCGAATGGGTGGTACTCAGCCTTTTGTTTTCCCACTGCTCAATTTTGTTTATTTTAATTTGTTGCCGAATGATTTTGCTTAGCCATTTTGCTAGCGCTTTAAACTCAGGCTGACGGGTGTACCGCCACAGTCTCGTCAGACGTCTGCGCCGGGCAATTAGCCGCTCCACCTCAGGGTACATGCAAAAACTGGGTGGACTTGTGGTGTATGTGGTAGCGTTCCTTTTGGCCGTATGCAGCGAGGCGGTGAAGTTTTCAATGGCGGCATCTATGTCCGCCTCGCTGTGGAGAGAGGCCGTCTACCGGAGGACGAAAGTGTTTACTAGGAGTATATCATCCCGCCGAGACTCCCGCTGACACTGCTACTCCGAAAGAGACCAACAGTTGAGAGATGTTGTAAAATGAGGATGGAGGTGAAATGGAGGGACAAGAAATTCGGGAGATGTGATTAACCTACCCAGCATTCCCCTGGCGATCCGTGGAAATCCCGAAACAGCCCATGGGTCAGGTAGGCTGACCACGGGAAGCGAACCCGAACCTCACGAAACCGTCTGAGCCATCCCGTTCGGTAAATGGAGTACCTTAGCATTTGTAGCCAGCCATATAATAACATACTTATATTCTGTGAATATCAAGATAATATAACTCCCTCAAACTCCCTCGATTACACGGAACGTATTGTAAGCCTTTTGTGTTTTCGGTTTACTTCAGTGTCAGAGAGGTTTAAATACTTAGTGGAGTAATGCATGCAGGTAAGGATACATTTATAATCAAAGAAGTTTCTATTTGGATTACCATTAGAGACGGCTTTTTATATCATATTTAGGACACTGAAAATATCTTCTACCTAGGTAGATTTGCTGTCAGTGCACAAGACACTACCAAAGTTAAATGAAATATTTCAACAAAGAGGTGCAATATATTGAACACTACGTGCTCTAGCTTGGTGCAAGTCGTTGCCTTGAATTTTAGGATGTCAAGTGTCAGTGTTGGCCGCGGTCAGGGAATGCAAGGAGCTATCGGGTCAATGTCAGTGGGACGTTGTTTCCAGGAAACTGCGCACACGGGCGGCAAGCCACGTGTGACCTTATTGCACGGAACACTCTGAACTAGACCTACACCTGGCTTTACTTTCACCTTCGCTGCGATACCACTATCTGCCCGCTTTATTCAGCTCGCTGAATCACAAACATTTCATTTGAGCTCCTGGAAGAACCTATTGATTTATTACATGCACGTTTTCCCTTTGCCGTCCCTGAATGCTGAAAGGGGTGACCAATGGCGTTATTCAGGTGAAGCTCCATTCCACTGATGTTCAAGAGGAACTCCTATGATGTAGCTGCTTAATTTGTTGTAAGCTCAAGTACCCAATCACCTATGACGAAGAAGGAATGCTGATCTCTTGCCTTCTGGAGAAATTCTGTTCAAGAACTCAAGTCGTCGGTTAAATATTAATTTGCAGACAATAGTTTCTTCTGTCTGTTCATCTTATTGACACGGGGCTTCTTTCTTGTACCTGCCACGATGAAAAAGTCTCCTGGTCATCTTCGAGTGAACCTGTGTCCCATAAAGCTTTCGCATTTCTGCAGCAAACTTTGATTAACTTATTTTGGGCATTATATGAATAACCCTTACAATGCATCTCTTCTTATTCTGTAGGTGGAACGTTGTCTTCAAAATTTTGTTTATTTGTCTGTTAATGTTATTTAAAATTTAAAAATATTTAGAGAATGTTTTATAATATTATAATGTTTATATTAAGTTTAGGATATGGAATTCTAAAAATGAAAAATATGTATGTATATATAGGTTGCTATGAGTGACGTAAATGTAAAGAAACGTACGATTGCTATGGGGAAATAAATTAATAATTCTCCTAATTATTTCACAATTATTTTCACAATTATTTCACATCGTCGTAGATGTGTGACAATGGGAATAATTTTAGAAAATAATTGATTTAGGATTTTAATAATATGAATTTATCAGATTAAATTTGACCGTCGTAGAAGATGGACGTGTGTGCATTGCTGCGACTAATTTGTGAAAGTAATTGTACTTGAGAAACTTTTAACTCATTTTGTGTTATATATTTTGGTCAAAGTTCGATAGTTAAATTCAGAATATAACAAAAAGGAAGGATAAAATTATTTTATTTTGGAAAAATAACTTGATTTAGTAAAAGACATCGAGCGCAGCCAACGACCTGAAAGGAGAACCTTCATGCTCCGGCTGGGAAATTGAAATAATCAATTCATAAATTGGTTACACCATCGAGATTTCCAAGTCTTCAATCATTTATTTCATAATACGTTCCAACTTTGAAATAAAACTGTAACAACTTCCAAATGGCTGTTACAACGTATTGCAGATGAAAAATTGCTTCTTCAAATGACACCATAACTTGAGGCCATATGAAATGCTTCTTCACATTTAACTTCATTTTGTAAAGTTACCTTCCAAAATAGTTACCTTCGCTTTCCTACTGGCGTTTTCGTCATTTACGTATTTGCCTGCTCTGGCACAATGACTTACAACTCTACAAACCTCACCGTTGAACTTAGGCTCACTGTGTATATTTTCATTTTACCCGCAGTGCGTGAATACTTATGCCTTCGTCAAAAACAACCCATATCAGAATTTTGGCCTCCGACTTTCAACAAAAACCTATGCTCTTAAGTTACTGTACATGCAGATATTGTGGGCCAATGAAACAAAAAGTGGTCCATAATATCATCTTGATTATAAACGCAGGTAAGACTGTCTGTGGCTACTTAAATCCACAGAAACTGATCGACAGGTGAACTGGAGATGGCTTCATCCCCTGCTAATTTCATTTTATTTTATAGTCCTAAAAGATATATTTTTTTTTCGTAAATCTTAAGAATTTCAGATTACTAAAAGGGCTAAGGGCCTTGAAATTACATCTGGAGCGCCTAAACTCGACCTAATATAGCTAAAATTTCAATTTTTGCAGCTAAATTGCTTGCAAGATCTAGTAAATAGCTTTGTCTCTTCATTAGTAGCTACAAATAAGCTTTGTACCTTATCTATACTGAAACAAGCTGTGGAAACCGAAAGAAATAAATACTTATTATTAGTTATAATTAATGACGCAATATTGCCTAGAAATTAGTAGGCAAATGTTAACAGATCCATGTACTTTCTGCTGAATTTGTGCAAATGATACATTATATTCTTCCTGCAAACAATAATTCAATGGATTGTATAACAGAATAATGAATAGCAGCAATAATAAACTATGGTATTTAAGTTTGCTGGATGACAACTGCAATAACAAGCAGCAAATGCAATATGTGTTGCTCTAATTTCCCATGATCTTTGAACAGTATACCAAAGTCATCCACAGTGAAGAGGGTTTCGACGCAACAGGATTTGCTTTAAATCGACCTGCCATGTCCATGCAGGATACCGTATGTACATATACTCATATAATGTCCTCTTGGTACTTAACCCGCTATTCCCCTTATAGGAGATGCTAATATTATATTCAGGAGACATGAAAACGTCTATTCCCAGTGAAATTTCACTATTGTATTTTTCAATGGAATACGATGCTTTCTCTACATTCTATGATATATAGCAAGCAATATGAGATATATTGAGCGAGTCTGGGCCCGCTTTCGGAAGGCTTCCAATGCCCAACCTACCCGACCCATGGGATTTTTCAAGAGTTTCTCCTAGACGTCAGCCGAATACTGGGTAGGTTAATTACATTCCTCGAATTTCCTGTCCCTCCTTTTCATCTCCATTATTATTTCTTATCATCTAACATCTGGTGATTTCTTTCAGGGTAGAAATGTCGGAGAGTCTCGGTGGTGAATGGCGGAATGGTATGCTTCTGGTAAGGACAGTCCTCAAGGGGCCGCTTCAGGAACTTGGTCGGCGGGATGCTGGTTGTGCAAGCCTTCCGAGAGTATTCCCGACTTTGGCGGCGGCCTCCGGTATCCAAGCCGGACTGTGCACTCCTTCGGGACCACCTCCCGTTGTACTGGACTGCCGGGGAGTTTCAAGCTGGTAAATTTTAGGGACCCTGCCCTATACATAGTCGTGACTCCTTGGGGTCGGCCACCATTTGTCTCCTTTCGCCACATCCTTCCACGAAGGTGCCCCACTTGGGTCATAGGTACAAAAGATCACTCTGGTCGACGTGCGTAATCCCTCCGTAGAATCCTATCCTATCCTATCCGTCTATGAGATATGCGTGATAGAAAAAGTGAAAGCGACTGTTAGGAAAACATGCTGAAAAGTGTACCATAGCGGTACCGCATAACAATAAAAGCCATGAATGAGGAGCTATTAAATAAACTTGTGCATACTTAGTTTGTAACATTCCACAGTTAGATCACACAAAACCCAAACTGAACCTATCAGCTGGAGTTTATATTTGTGGTGATATTTCTTATCTGTCAGTACAAATGCTTAGCGCCGTTTTTATTCGAAGAGGTCAAAATACTCACCTTATTGTAAATATTTCGGTGAAATGCTAATAACATTAAGTCTATTTATTTATTACTCTTTGTGGTATGTAATGTGGTAAAAGTGATTCACTCACTAGGTTCCTTGTACTTAAATGTTCGTTATTATTTCTACATTATTTCTATTGATCCCGTATCCTTTTACACTGTCCCAATGCCCATATGCTGCGATTATATTATCAAACGTTCGATATCTACGCCACACCTCCACCATGTCCTAGTACCTCCCAATGATAATAAGGCTGAGAACATGTCACTTTAATTATGTATAACACAACTCAATATCTCTATTGAAAATATCTGCAAAGCAAGATCGATAATACACCGTTTTAGTACTACTACTACTACTACTACTACTACTACTACTACTACTACTACTACTACTACTACTACTACTACTACTACTACTACTACTACTACTACTACTACTACTACTACTACTATCTTGTGAGTTCGGGTTTGGCGCACCCGGGTTCCCGAGCTAGTCCACACCTTCCTTCGTCTATTCTTGGGGTGTGGACTCTGTCCTATAGTTCCTATTCTTCTTTTCCGCTTTCCTATCTGTTCTTCGTTCTTCGTTCTTCACTGGTTGCTTTGTGGTGCCGACCGGCTATGTCTACGGCTTTTTTATATTTAACTATGGAAGGTTTTCTTAATGAATCGAACTTACGGGACAGGGGCGTCGGATCCCCAGAACCGGTCGGGTTTGGAGGTGGGCGAGCAGGCCCCACTCGACCGTCATCCAGCGACTGCTCTACGTCTCCGGTGGAGCCCCAGGCCGGGACGTTAGACACTGCTACTGGGAAATTGATTAGTTCATCGGTTGGTGTCTGTATGGATTTCGAGGACAGTTCAAGTGCGGCTAGTTCCTCTCGACCTTCCATATTGTCCCGTCAAGCCCTATCCCCTTCTAGTCGGGATGCCACTGCCATGGAGCCTGATATTCGGGACGGTAAGCGCAAACGGGCTTCATCTCCTAGCCATGAAGTGCCGGAAGAGGGGGATTGTACTTCCTTTATGCGGCGCATGGAGAGTGAACATCGTGTGTTAAAGGAACTTTTTCGGAAAATTGTTTCCGAGGTGGATACCCTTGCCCAGACAGTTGCGGAGATTCCCAACACAAAAAAGGAGATAAAAAAGGCTGTTGGTCGTTTGATGGACTACTCCCAACGTTTGCCGCTCGCAAGTGATTTTGTTGCTGAGTTATTAACCAGTCATACGGCGGTCTCCCGGAAGGGTTCCTCCGTTCCGTCTCCAACGGTTGCCGAGGTAGGCACGCAAACTTCTAGCCCTCAGCAACTTGCTGCTGATCATCTCAAGGCGCAGATTGAGCCGGGCTTTCGGAGGGATCTCTCTGATGCGGAGTTTCTGGAACTCATTGCCCTTAAATGGCCTGAGGAAATCTATCAACATTGCCCTTTGCAGCAACACAGCGCTGCTAAGCCAGCCTTGGACCGCATTCTTATCATGCCTCTGGATGAAGACCGTAGTGACCATCTACTTCGGCATGTTCTGCTTCAGAATCCTTGTTTGTCGCATATGCTGGATGAACGTCAGTTAGCGCCAGGCCAATCTGTGTGCAGTGTCGCCCGCCATGGTTGCTTGAACGACGACGAGAGCGTCATTTCCAGTACAGAACTTTTCACACATTTGGTTGTGACGGATGCAGCGAGTGATACTCCGCTAGATCGGACTGCTCTTCGGCGCTCTATCGAACGCGTACTGCACACTGCTCTGAGAAAAGGGAGGGTCCCTACCGTCTGTAATGTCACCCGCAATGCTGACGTCTGCACTATTAGGAAGGTGTTTGAATATGTGTGTCGCAGACGTTCTGTGTCTATACCTATCCAATTGCAGTCTCTTTTGAACACCCGTAGCGGCTCTGTTTCGGCATCTGGCACGACGGATTTTGTTCCCCATGCGCGGACTTCTAATACAGAGACTATCATTCTCGAGCCACTACCCGGAACGTCGTATGCCGACATGCTTCGGAACATGAAAACAGCTGTTCAAACGGATGGAATCACCGTGGAGCGCATTACCAAAACGGGTGGTGGTTCTGTGCATCTTAAAATCAAAGGTCGCGAGATCAACAAGCGGCAGGCCTTCCGGGAACAACTTACCCTGAAGATGACGGAGTTGGCGAAGGTCAATCTACGGCCAGTGACCCAAACTGTGATGCTGCTTGATATCGATGAACTTGTGGACGAACCGGAGTGAAGGAGGTGATTGCCACTACTCTTGGAACACCTTCGGGTGAAATCAAGGTTAATTTGGCACCGAAGCCTAACAGCAATGGCGTTAAATACGCTTTCGTCACCCTTGATAAAATCTTGGCACAGCGGCTGCTTGCGCAACACAGGATAGGGCATGGCTGGGACAGATGGCGAGTTCGTGAAGCAACCCGTTTGCCCAGATGCTATAATTGTCACCGGTTGGGCCATATAGCTAGGGAGTGCAACTCTCGCCTGCAGCGGAACTCTGTCATAACTGTGGCCGGAGTGATCATCATCGAAAGGATTGTACCTACACGCCGTCCTGCTACATTTGTAACATTGAGGGACACAAAGCGGAGTCGATGCGTATGTCCCAAGTATCGGGACCTCATTCATCAGCGTAGGGAGAAACGGATCGTCAGCATCCTGTTCTATGAAACTTCTACAACTTAATGTTGATCGGAGCAGGCGGGCCATGGATCTCCTACGGCATAAATGTTCATCTGAGCGCTTAGGCTTTGCCATCGTTGCGGAACCTAATAGGCTATGACGACTTACAGCTCGCGCTGGCTTACGGATCGTCGACTTGATGCCGCCATTTCTAGTGATTCTGTTAACGTGTGCGCCACTGGTGGTGGGGATGGTTTTGTGTGGATGGACACTGGCCGATCTGGTTGTTTATTCATGTTATCTTTCTCCGGCGTCTACTATTGTTGACTTTGACCAATTTCTCTCTTTGCTGACCACTAGCATCCAGCAACACCCTGGTCGTCTGTTGATATGTGGTGATTTTAACGCTAAGGCGTATTGTTGGGGTTCCCCCATTGACGACAGGGAAGGGCAGCGCTTTGCCGAATGGGCTGGTGAACGTGACCTCCTTATTTTAAATGATGGCACACTACCTACGTTTGAACGCCATGGAGGTTC